>CAUYRH010010781.1:0-18332 GCA_963574655.1 Perodicticus potto | reverse complement strand
ATATTTAATAATTTATAATATATAAATATATGTTAATTCTATTAAATAAATATTTAATGTAACATTTAAGCATGATAGATTACAATAAACCAAAAACAATGCTTTGGAAATATACCTAATAAAGGAATTATAGGATCGAATCAGTATTTATTTCTTTCAGCATCTGACATCATTATCATATGTGCCCCCCCCAGTACTACCCCTCACCCACCTCACCAGCCCTACCATTCATCTTTGTCTATAGTTTGGGAAGCTTCCTGCCAGAGCTTACATGTGCTTCATTTGCCTGGTCTTATCGAATTACTGATGTCAGTTGTGCTGCATTAAACTATACCTTCATCCAAACTCCCTTCAACATGAACACTCACATTAACTAGGTCTATATACCCCAGGGACAGAACATACGAGACTAAAAAAGTGACAAAATAAAACAAAATAACAAAGCATACAGATATTTATCATCCTATAAAGAGTCAATTTTCAAATAGAAAATATAATACATATATATTAGAAAATGGTAATGATAAATTCTAATATATTGTCTTTATAACTACTTACCAAGAGGCTGGTTTTCAGAAATTCTCAAATTTTACCATATCTTTCAAGAGCCCTTCCTTTAATGTGGCTCCCATTTATTTTAATTTTAGGGTAGATGAGTCAGCCTGTGGTAGATTACTTTAATTATTGTTATTTGTTGCTCTTATTTTTTCAGTTCTTACTGTGATTAAACATTTATTCAGACTCTGCATATGGTAGGCTACCTATTCCAAATAATCAGATGTTTTGATGTATGTTAGTGACATATTTTTCTTCTCTGTTTGATCTATTTTCCTTTTATTTCTATTTAAACAAAACCCTGTATTTAACATGTTTGATTTTCTGGTTGTTCTCTAAAACTATAATCAATGACGGGTGATTAAAAAAAAAAAAAAAGAACAGATATAGAATGGAAGCCAGAAGATGGAATTTCTAGGAAATGATTAGCTGTGCACTTATGTAATTCATGTGTTACACAAGTAATTTATTTCTTCATTTCTTTTTTATTTTATAAATTCAGAAGGCCAACCTAAAGTGATTCTTAATGTTGATTCCATTTCTATTATTTTATCCATCTGTTTGTTCTAGTTGACTAAAACCTTTCATTTTATGAAGCAGGTATTAAACATCTAGAGGAAACAAAACAATCAAAATCAAATTCCATTTACGAAATAATTTGTGTGCCTATTTCTTAATTTTGATAGTTATTTGTTCTGTTCTTCGGTATTCAGATTATTAGTTAGCATTACAGGCATAATAAAGTTTCCTGGTGGATCCTTATATCTAAGGTTGATACTTATTTCTATATATTTCTAATACACATTATTTTGATAGTTATATGAAGAGAGGTATATACCAAAGGACATAAAGAGTTCCTTGTTGTTGAGACTAATTAAAATACTAAAAGTCTCTGTCTTGCCCCTTCCATATTGTAAAGAAGAGTGCGTGTATTTACCACAGCATTATACAGGAGAGAGAGTACAATTTATCTTCAAAGTCTAGTTAAAGGAATTCTGAGAGGAAAACAGAGTAGAAAGCAATAGAAATCCATCTCCCTCCTAGATGGCAATTGAATTGGCAGACTTTGTCTGATGTTAACCACTTTGGAACTCTGAGGCCTGAGGATAACTTGCAACATCCAAGGGAAAGCTCCCAAGGCAAATTGTGGTTAATTTCCATCAATTTCCACTCTCAGCACAGTGGCAACTACTCATCCCCCACCTGGCAGGCAGCAGTGAATTTATTCTTGGAGCAACCTGCACAAAGCTTGCGGAAGGTAAAATGGCAAAAAAGATGCAGTTCTCCAAATACCAGCGATCTGTGCTTGGATTACAGATTGGCTGCTTCCGGTCAAAGAGGTACAGAGACGTGGGCAGCACTGTCACTGCACATCCTCCCACTGTTGCAAGCCCTTCCACCTCTAGCTGAAGTGACTTTCAATTATTTAATGGTCTGGCACCCTTTTTCCCTTTTTCTTCCTTCATTTTTCTCCTCCACCCCCCGTTTTGAGGAGCATGACATTAGAAACTTAGAATAGGTTGTTCAGCTGGGGCTGTGGCCATGTGCGGCTGATTTCCTGAGGACTTTTTGTGCTTATCCATGGTGTCAGATGTCAGGAAAAGTATTCCAGGAGTTTTTTTTTTTTTTGGTAATCGACTTTCCTTAGTGTTGCATATTTGCTGTGTGACCCAAGACAACTCTTATTCTTTTGATCTGTGACAAAGAAAAAAAAAAAGGTTGGACACCCTTGAGAATATTCAAAAAGAACTCCATGCAACAGAAAAATTAGAAAATAACCATGCAAACCCAAGGAAATGTACACCCTCAAAAAAGACTTGAAAATAGATTAAATTTATACCTCAGGCTGATTTTTGTCAACTATTACAGACAGCCTACAACAATCGAAATATTGAATAAATAAGAATAAAAATGAGAACAAAAAATCCCTGGGGAAGAAGGAGAATCTGATTTCCAGAGTTACTATAATGTTAGATTCAAGATCCTCGCTTCAGCAATAATGACAACATGAAAACCAAAGGGCGTACAAAGAAACAAGAAAGTACAACAGACCATCAAAGCGTATGAAGCAAAAACTGAGAAACTAAAGGGAGAAACAGAGAGCTCTATGATAATAGTTGAAGACTTTAATACCCTATATGCAGTAATGGATAAAACAAACAAACCAAATAAGTTAGGAATTAGAGGACATCAATGAAATTACAATAAATCAACTAGCTCTAACAGACCTATATCCTTTCTCATCATTTCTTTTCAACATCATAGAAATCTTAGCTAATGCATTAAGATAGGAAAAATAAATAAAAAGTATATACAGATTAGGAAAGAAGAAACAGATCTGTCTTTGTTTGTTAATGACTTGACCATCCACGTAGAAAATCTGAAAGAATTAAAACCCAACAGAAAAAACCAAATTAAAAACAACTCCTGGAACAAATAAGCAATTATAGTAAAGTTACAGTGTATTTGATTAATAAACAAAAGGTAATCACTTCCTTATATCCTGGTAAGGAACAAGTGGAATTTGGAATTAAAATCACTATACCATTTAAATTAGTTTCTCCCCCCAAATACATTGATATAATAAAATATGCACAACATGCTTATGATAAAATAAGAAAATCTAGGTGAAAGAAATCAAATAACTAAGCAAATAAAAACATAGTATGTGTCCATGAAAAAAAAAATTTAATATTGTCATGATGTTAGACTTTCAGGCTTGATCTATAGATTTAGTATAATGCTAATAAAAATTGAAGCAAATTTTCTGAGATCAAAGGACTGATTCTAAAGTTTATAGAAAAATGCAAAAAATCTGCAAAAACCAATTTGATAGTGATGAAAATGAACAGAGTTGAGTGGTTGACACTATCTAACATTACGATGAAGTGATCAAGACAGCATGGGGTTGATGAACAGAGAAACAATTAAAAGAAACAGAATAGTGAGAGCTCAGAAATAAATCTACATTGTTATAGTTCATTGGTATTTTACAGTGGAATGAAGGTAACACAACAGTGAAAAGGTCACCTTTTTAAGAAATGGTGCTGGAACAAGTGGATACTCACATGAAAAAATAAAATTAATCTAAACATTGATGTTACACTCTCACATATTAACAAAAATGGATCACAGACCTAGATGTTAAACAAAAAGCTATAAAATGATTAGAACAGAATTTGGAAAGAAAGCTTAACTGATCTTTGGTATGACAATAACTTTTTATGTGCAACACCAAAATGATAATTCATGAAAGAAATCATAAGTTGGATTTTGTTAAAATTAGAAACTTCTGCTCTGCAGAAGTCCATGTCAAGAGAATGAGAAGAAAAGCCACAGACCAGGCAAAAATATTTGCAAAAGTCACACCTGAGAAAACCTTGTATACAAAACCAAAATATACAAAGTACCCTCAAATCTCAACTATAAGAAAACGAAACATTCAGTTGAGAAATACACAAAAGCACTAAACAGAAACCTCACCAAGGAAGGCACAATCATTAGGTAATCACTAGGAAGCTGTCTCAACAAAATGTCATTAGAGAATTCCAAATTTAAACAACAAAATACCATTCTATCTTCTATCACTATTCAAATGGCCAAGTTCGGAAGAGTGATGCTGGTGAGGATTGGAGCAGCAGGAACTCTCATTTCCTGTGGGATGCAAAATAGTAAAGCCACCTTGGAAGACAGTTTTGCAGTTTCTTATAAATGTACTCCTGTCATAGGATCCAGAAACTGCACTCCTTAGAGTTCATCTAAATCAGTGGTTCTCAACCTTCCTAATGCTGCGACCCTTTAATACAGTTCCTCATGTTGTGGTGAACTCAGCCATAAAATTATTTTCATTGCTACTTCATAACTGTGATTTTGTTATGAATCATAATGCAAATATCTGATATGCAGGATGGTCTTAGGGGATCCCTGTGAAAGGGTTGTTTGACTCCCAAAGGGGTCATGACCCACAAGTTGAGAACCACTGATCTAAATAAATTGAAAACATATTGGCAAAAATCCAACACAGGGATGTTTTTATAATAGCTTTTTTTTTTTTTTCTTTTTTTTTTAGTTCCCAAAACTTGGGAGAAATAAAGATGTCCTCCAAGAGGTAATAGGGAAATAAAGTGTGGTACATCCAGACCACGGAATATTATTCAGCTTATAAAGAATTGATCTCACAAGCCATGAAAATAATGTGGAAGAAATTTAAATGAGTATTATGAAGTGAAAGAAGCCAATTTGACAAATTTATATGTGTAGGATTCCAAATATATGACATTTTGAAAAAAGCAAAACTCTAGCAACAGGAAACAGATCAGTGGATGCCATAGGTTCAGAGAGAAGAGGGGTGAATAGGCAGAGCTCAGAGAGATTTTAAGGCAGTGAAACCATTATATAGAATATGAGTGGGGAATATAAGTTATTAGACACCTGCCCAAAGTCACGGAATATACAATACCAAGAGTGAGCCCTCATGTAAGCTATGGACTTTGAATGGTTATAATGCATCAAAGCAGATTTATCACTTGTAACAAATATATCACTGGGGACATCGATAAAAAGGAAAAGTATACAGGTGTGGAAATTTCAGTCACAGTTTTGCTCTTAGCCAATTTTAAAGCCACTTTAAAAATTCTTTAAAATAGTGTGTTTTGAAGCCATTTGATAATAAATCATATGTATTCATAATATATTTTTATATATAATGAAAATATATACAATCTCACAACTTTTGATCCAGAAATTCCATTTCCTTCATCAATCTACAGGAAATAAATAAATATCAGTAGAATATATATAAATTCAGATATTTGGGATTAAAGAAATTGGAGCTGGTAGACAGCCTCTCTCAATGACAAATCACAGGAAATCTGTGTATATTATATATGATTATGTGAGATCAAACTTTTATAAAGAGAACCCAAGAGACCAGACTTAGCATATATAAAGCGCTTTAGATGCACACACTGTGCTGAATAGATAAGTTCTTAATTCCTCCACCTGTTTGCAATAAACCTAAATAGAACCACCCACTTAATTTTATTACACATACCAAGTGTGGCTGAAAGTTCTTCACAAGTCTCTGGTTTTCTCCCAGCAATTAACCTATTTATTGTTCTATTCTCAATTGAAAGGATGTGGTTTAAACATTTGCCAAGCATTACATGTTCATAAACCTGGGAGTTTAGTTAAGCTGGAGACTTCAGGGTTAACTATTTGGCTACAAAGGTAGATTTTCTTGGAACAGAGCTCAGTTTCTGGTTGAATAGAAAAAGTACACTACTGCTTCTTTGCTGGGCATGTACCAGCCTCATGTCAATGTATGTGCCTGGCATTCAAAATGGCTGTTTGCCAATTTAAAAGGATTTTGAAAAGGAAAAGGCCTATTGTGCATTCTTTTCTTTCAAATTACCGGAAAATGTACAGCTTGTGGAGCAGGCTCCATAGCCAAACAATGAAAAAAAAAATTGTCTTTTTATTTGTTTAACCATTTGTCTTTTCTGTGGGCCATCGTTTGGTGTTTGTGGGGTGGGGCGGTAGCATTCAGGCCAGGAGATCAGCTAACTCCTGGGGGAATAAGCAGAAAAGGCACTCGGCAGCATTCACTTTTTTACTTGGTCAACCCAAGAACCAGAAAGTGTTCTGGATAAAAAAATAGAAAATAGAAAAGGCAGATCAGATAAAGATAAAATGAAAAACATAAAGCACAAAATAACACAAATTACTTTTCAGGATAAAAACAGGTAGTATATGACAATACTTAAGAGCTGGGACTTTAAAATTTATGCGAGAATAGGCTCAGCTGTAGCAGAAGCAAAAGCAGAGATAAGAATTAAATCTACAGGTCCTGTGTGAAAATTATAAAGGACACAAAGAGCTGTAATATGTGTATTGAAGAAATGTCTTGGCTTTACATTTGATTATATTTCAAGTTGTTTAGAAAACTGTTTCATTTAGAACTCATAATCACTTGCTATTTTCATGCATAAAATTTTGGCCCAGTGATTTTCAGAAACATAGGCACATAAAAATTCTAACCATAGAAAGTGATGACAAACATACAGTGACGTAAACCAATAAAAAGGTAAGTTCTCTTGCTTTAGTATGAGCTCAGAATTTAGATTTTGACAAATCTAGCCTAATTGGCAGGTAAAAAATAGATGCATTTATTTTTGTTGTGAAATAGTACAGAAAATGTTATGTTGTCCCTAAAAAAATTACCTTTACTTAAAAAGCAATCTGAATTTTTTTAAAGATCATTTTTGAGGGGGAGTTTAGCTTTGATAACTAGACTAAAATAACCCTTAGAGTAACTATGGCGATTTATATTCCATAGAGAAGAAAATGCCCTTAATTCATCCCACAGACTTCTTTCTGATTATGATTAGCTATTTTCCTTACAAAGTTCGGAAGAAGTTTTCCTTATTAGTTCTTGTATGAATGAAACCCATCGTCATCTGAGACATCATTAAGTGCTAATATTGATGCTAGGCAGGTGCAAAAACCACACTAATTTCGTGTCTATTAGGTGCTTTTATGAGGATGTCTGATTTCCACAGGAATTTTATATATTCTCTGCGGCAAACACGATCATTTTTTATATTAGAAACAAAGAGTGATGTGGATCCGTGTTGCTCTTTACGCCTCTGCTTTCCACAAAAGTCTGCAGCGTGATACACCTAATCACTGGGCGCTCCTACAAACACGAACATCACTGCATTCTGTTGATTGATTTCTAAAACCTTTAGTCAATTAACATCTTATTGTTTTAATAAACTATGAGGATGCCTACTGAGTTTTTAATATAAGATGTGAGGTTTGTTTTTTTTTTTTTTTTTTTTTTCCAACTGAAATTGGAAGGTGTTAAGAGATCTGGGAGAGTATTTTAATCAATAATCTTGATAGAAATTGAATAACAGCTATGTGGTTATTTGCTCCCTATCTCACTCTACCAGTTTTATTGTGCAGTATTCACATGACTAGGGACCCCTAGAGAAAGAGTCCTGGATATTTAGGCTTCTCACACAATTTACTATGTGGGGTATTGGGAAAGCATAACAAGTAGGGCTGTGTACCTGGACCCTTCTATGACACCTCGGACCACATCCATTAGAACTCATAATCACATGCTATGTATCTATGCTACAATGTTATCAAGTGTAAAAGGATTGGAAAAGGAGTAAAGAAAGGTACTCTTAGTCATTTATTCCTGGACTTTGTGCTACTCACATTCAGGGAAGAGGTGATGAAGACTGTCAGTGGTCTAATGGCAACTTAGACATTTCATTGCTCAGGTCAAAAACTTCAGAGGCATTTCTCACTCTTCTCTCTAAAGCACTCATCTAAAACTGTTCCGCTTTCAAAGCAGAATTGATCATCCGATCACTTCTCATCACCTCCACTGTTACCACACAAACATACGCCAGTGAAAGCTCTCCCTCAGATTGTTGCAACACCTCCTTGGCCAGCTCCACTCTTGCTTATCCCTTACTATCTGTTTCCTACAGGGGCTGTAGGTAAGCCTTTTACAATGTAGGTTATATTGTACTTCTGTGCTCAAACGTCTCTGATGCTTCCTATCTTAATCTCAATAAAGCACTGACATACGCGTTTCTTACAACGTCTGCAGAGCCTGGATCAGTTTTCAGTGGTGCATACGTTTAGTAGGCTTGAAATGGCACACACTGGTCATCTTGCAGTTCCAAGGGTCATGTGCCTGCACACAGCTCACCCGGGTGCCTCACCTCAAGATTTCACCAGGCTGCACTCCTGGTCCTGACGGGGCCAGTGGTTTCATCGGAGGCTTACAGGGGGAAAGATCTACTCTAAACATTCTCAGGTTGTTGACAGAATCATCTTTGGTTTGTTGTTGGCTGTCGGACTGAAGTCTCTGCTTTTCTTTGTCAGAAGCAGGTCACTTGCTGTTCCTTGGCACACTGGTCTCTCCATAGGACTTATAAGAATAAACTGTCTTAACTATTAGCATAGCAGTATTCCCAGATAGTTTTTTGTTTGTTGGAAGGTTGGGCTTTGGGGGTGGCAGAGTTAATACTTTGCATGAAATATCTTATTTTATAACAGTGAAATTGCTTTCTCTTTTGTCTTGTGATATTTTTTGAGGTGAAATTTAAGTTTTTGTGTGAGTAGTACTATTATACCTATCTTGAGTGTCTTGCTTGTACTGTATCACATCATACCTTTGTTTAATTCTTAATAAACTGTTCACTTATTAAAAAAATAAAAAAGAAAAAAAAGAAAAAAAGAGTAAACTGTCTTATTTCTTCGACTCTAACAATGGAGCAGGAGGATCTGTAATGCCTGATAGCAAAATTATATGTCAGTGATACACAATACTTATTATATATATGATATATTGATATCTATATATACACACATATAGAGAGGGAGCCAAAAATGTATACACATTTTAAAAAAAGAGAAAAACTGTATTAAATTATAATACCCAAATCACACTTCACTTCTGCAATTACAAAAGATACAAGACAAAATATACAAGATAACAAATGCTATTGAATATAACGAGTATTAAATTTTTAATATAGTTTTCTCCTTTCTTAAAATGTGTATATACAGAGTGACACCTCGATTTTACAATCTTTTAATAGTGAGTTACAGGTACTGGACACACTCAAAGGAGAGGTTTATCCATGGAAGCCACTACAGTGTCTATCCCAGAGGGAAACCTTCTATAATCTCCCCACTCACAGCTTCTCTGACTTCATCTGCTACCACCCTCCCTCTGGCCCACTTTGCTCCGGATAGATCAGCCTTCTTGTTCTTTGAGTTACAAAAGAAACTGCTGATTCAGACACTTCATGACCACCCTTCTCTTAGGTGGTAAAGCTTCTTGCAGAAATAGAAATTCCCATGATAGCCATCTACACAGCCTTCACATCTGTCTTCAAATGAAAACTTATCAGGTAGTACAACTCTATGCTATAAAAAGTGGCAGCCTCCATCCTCCTCATTCCCTATTCCTGAAGTATTTTTCCTGATAGAAATGTCACCACTTGAATTTTTATTTATTTTTAATTTTGTTGTTGGCTCTTTTCCCCACATCATATGAGAACACAACATTTTTGTTTACCATTGAGTTTCTAACAGGATGAGCAGCGCCTGCTGTGCATTTGTTGAAGAAGCTCTCAATAAATATGTATGCAACAGGTTATTAGGTTGTTCCTCTGCCCTCTGAATCGGGAATGAATTAGATTAAAATAAAGACATCATTTCTGAGGGAGAATAGTAGTTTGATAAATCATATATAATATTAATATGACTTTTGGTTGTGTGAGGTTTCTCTTCATTCTGTGTGAATTTCCTCTTCAATGTGATTGATGGATTTGAAGTTTAGCATCTGTGAGTTGATTTATTTACTATGCCTATAACTTGGTAGTACACATAAGTGCCTTATTGGAAGATGTAAAACTATAGGTCCTAGATCAGCTCACAAAAATGTGCACAGGGGCTTCCATATGGTAAGTGTTCAATAATATTCACTGAAATATATAAGGCCTACACTTTTTTGCAGCTCTGCCATCTTCAATTTGCTAGAAACGATAGTGATCACATAGATCTGTTAACTATGCCTATTTTTATTACATTGATTACACAACAATACTTATTAGTAGTTACTAATGCATGACATTGCATCAAAAGTTTTGCTATTTATATATTTGTACATTAATTTGAATACAATTCAAGTGCAGTTTGTCAGTCCTGGTCAACTTAAATGTCTATCAATAACTAAATGGCTAAGGGCAAATGAAAATGTATACATATACATACAATGGAATACTATTCAGTCTTTAAAAAGAAGGAAATGTTGAATTTGAAATAACATAGATACCTATAGGACATTATACTAAGTGCAATAAGCCAGGCACAAAAAGAAATATACCACAATTATGTGCAGAATTCAAAAAATGTTAACATTCATGAAAGTAGAGAATAAAGTCATTACTTGAAACTAAGGGAGAGGGATGAGGAAATGGGAGTTACTGGGAAAAAAAAATACAATCTTTTCAGACCTATTTCACCTTGTCGTCAATAATAATGTATTATATATTTCAAAATAACTAAGAGAGAAAACTTCAAATTCATAAACACAAAAAATGTCAACTTAGTGGGGTGAGGCAATGCATACGTTAATTGCTTTGAGTTCATCAATCCGCACTATACACATATGTTAAAACATCACTCCCTAAGTGTAATATAATTGCAACTTGTCATTAAAATAATACAAATAAAAAATTTAAAGAAGTAGACTTGCATTTATAATTGTGCTTGCTTTATTTTCATGAATGCATTGTAGTTTCTGAGAAAACATCATATACACGTACTCAAATATACATTTCCAAACAAATAAGATTTGGGACTCCCAAGGGATATTATGCTCATGAGGCTGAGACAATGCAATGTACACCTTGGAAATCAGAAGGAATCCTGAAAGAAATAATTGAGATCAAGGTTGTGAATACAGAGAAGATTAAATCTAAGTGTAACTGCATGATAGGCCAAGATAATAAAATATGCTGCCAAAATATCTTTCCTGGAGAACATGAAGATCTGAAATCATATTAAAATAATCAAACAAAGAGATATAATATTACTAGAAAAAAGACATTATTATTAATTTGATTTAATTGTAGGTTATATTGCAGCTAACTTGCCATATGAAGAAAGGGGATGGGTGGCTAGATTTTTCTTAAAAAATCAAGAAAGGAGGAAGTGCAATTCACATTACAATAATTACAGCACAATCTTTGATAATAGGATTACTATAAGTAATCAATGAGGCTCTCAGTGTTCTCTTTAATTAGTGTCAGTACTTCTAAAAATGTGGCTCTATGAGTTCCCAATAAACCATTTAAATCTATCCGGTGTGATAAAAAGTATGCCCCAACTTTAACATGTAAAAATCTTCACCTTGAAGAAAGAAATTGTCATATGCTGAAGAGAAATATTAAATTGCTTCAAAATTTTGAAGGAAGATTTCACAATACTTATTTAAATCTTCTATTCACATATCCTTAACCTAGCCATAGCTATTTTCCAAAAGGAACTCAACAAGAAATGAAAAAAGGAATAAATTCCATGTTGTTCATTATAGCATTGAATCTAACAGTGGAAAACTATGATTAAATCAAGCTAAGTGATTGTAAATTTGTAGAAGTTTTAAATGAAATATCATAAACTATATAATACTATGCAATATTTTTTAAAACAAAAGTAAAACTCAATGTACAGATATGAAAATGTTCTTATGTAATAAAAACAAAACATGACAAAATAAAATTTTTATGCAAGATGATCCCATTTTATTTATTTAAAACGTATGCACCTTGTAATAATATAATTATATATATCATACATATGTGATATGTATATCACATATGAAGAGGTACAAAGGGCACATGGCTATCAATCTGTCTTTTTTGATTGGAATATTGGAATATGTGAGTCATTACAAAAGTTTTGAGATACACAAAAATCGAAAAACATAAAATCCATGAGGATGGAAACAAATGAAGCCCTCCTAGTGACACTGATAATCTAAATGAATTGAAGTGTTCACAGGTGAAACAGAAAGGCCACTGTTGACTGTGTTTCTTGGAAGTTAAATAATAGCCCATGGCACAGTCTGTTTCAAAACTTTCGTAGTGACTCATCCCTTTGAGAAAGTTTCTTAATCTTTCTGAGTCTCAGATCTCCATTTGTAATATTAAATCCAAAATTAAATATATAATAAAATTAAAGTCATCATACTTACCTTGGGAGTTATTTTATAGATTTAATAAGTAAGTGCGTTTACTTCTAATACTCCCTATAACATTATAAGCAGTTAATAAGAATAAGCTACCATTATCATTACCATCACATTATCACAATTTTAATGATATTGCTATTTGACACATGTATTTACGTTAAAAGCATCTTTCTCGTGGAAAAATATTTACATGAAAACATCGAATTGTTCCTATATGGGACTCTAATGAAAGGAAATGGAATATTTTTAGTTTTCATTTTTGTTTCTATATACAGAATTTGGGAAGTTGTATGCATGTGTGTGTGTATAATTACAGATTTAACATGTAAAATACTAAATGGCAAATATGTTTTAAAATAGAATATGAGCCTGGAAATTAACTTATTCCTGGAATGCCCTTAGTATTTGGACAAAATACCACAGACTAAGGGACTTCAATAACAAGAATATATTTTCTCATACTTGTGCAAGATAGAAGTTAGAGATCTTGGCATCAGTGGGCTGGGTTCCCACTGAGGACTTCAAAAGAAGGATCTGTTTCAGGACTTTTTCTAGACTTAGTGACGGTCACCTGCATCCCATGTCTTTACATTGTCTTTTGTCGGTACATGTCTGTGTTCAAAATTTTTTTTTAAATTCAATTCAATTGCATTTAATAGATGTAAAGGTTACAAATAGTTTTTGTTATGTGAATGAATTACACAGCTGAAAAGTCTAGGCTATTAATGTACCCATCAGTTTAATCATGCACATTCTGTCCAATAGATAATTTTTCAACCCACACCCCCTCTCAACCTTCCCATTCTGAGTATCCAATGTCCCATTATGTCACTGAATATAGTCACGCATACTCGTTGCTTAGTTCCTGATTATAAACGAGAACATGTAGTATTTGGATTTTTGTTCCTGGGTTACTTCACTTAGAATAATGGCCTCTAGTTCCATCCAAGATGCTATAAAAGACATTTTTATTCTTTTCAATGGCTGAATAATATTCCATGGTATATACAAATATATTTACTGCATTTTCTTTATCCATTCATCAGCTGATTGGCACTTATGTTGCTTCCAAATCATCGAAATTGCAGAAAACATGAACAGACCTTTTTCAAAGGAAGATGGATGAAAAGTTCAATATTAGTAAACACTGGGGAAATGCAAATCACAACCACAACAAGATACTGCCTTACCCCTGTCAGAATGGCCATTATTAGAAAGTCAAAAATAACAAAAGCTGGCATGGATGCACAGAAAACGTATATTTGGACACTGTTGGTTGGTAGGGCTGCAAATAGTAATACCTCTGTGAAAAGCAAAACAGTGTGGAGATTCCTCAAAGATTTAAAAGTAGATCTGCCACTTAGTCTAGCAATTCCATTACTGGGTGTCTACTCAAAGGAAAAGTAATCATTTTTATCAAAGAGACACCTGCATTTGAATTTTTATCACAGCACAATTCACAATTGCAAAGATATAGAATCAACCTAATGGCCCATCAACTGATGAGTGAATAAAGAAAGTGTGTGGTATGTGTGTGTGGATGGAACTGAAGGCTATTATCCTAAGTGAATACCGCAGGAATGGTAAACCACCACCACATGGTCTCATAATAAATAGGAGCTAAATGATGGATACACAGAAGCACAAAAAACATACAAGACATTAGAAACTAAGAAGGGGGAGTGTGGAAGGAATGAGTGACAAAAACTTACCTACTGGGTACAATGAACACCGTCCTGGTAGAGGGCACACCAAAAGCTCCATCTTCAGCAAATACTGAAGCAGCATTATAAGGTCTATTTATGTGACAAAGACTTCTGCACTTTCTTATTATTTTGAAATTAAAACACAAAAAAATTAAAAAAAAATTAAAAAAATCACCCGTGGGTCCACGGGTGCATCTATGATGCATCTTAGAAGGGTAGGGTTAGGGTTAACCCTAAATGTAGAATAGGGTTAGGGTTAGGGTTAGGGTTAACCCTAAAATGTAAATTTACTAAATGTAGAATATAAATGTCTGAACACAATCACTAAGAAAATGCCATGAAAGCTATGTTAACCAGTTCAATGAAAATATTTCAAATTGTATACAAACCCAACACATTATACCCCATGATTGCATTAATATACGCAGCTATGATTTAATAAAAAAAAAAAGACGCAAATAGCAGAAGGAGACTTATACTAGTACATTAATTCCAGCAATATTTGTAATTATAAAAATTAATCAACAAGAAAAAACCTAAGTAAATTGTGAACTATTCATACAGTGGATTACTATGTAGTAATTAAAAAGAACAAACTGGAGCTACAAAAAAAAAACAAAATCACCTGCATCTATATGTTTTTTACAGTTATTTTCTCTTTTTATAGGGACATCGGTCATGTATGTTTAGGACACACCTAATGACCACATTTTAATTTAATAGCTCTGTAAAGAATTTACCTTCTAATATAATCACATTGTGAGGTACTTGGGCTTAGCACTTTAACATATGAATTTAGAATGGGAGAGGCACAGCTCAGCGAGCTAACAATGTGCAAAATGCTAAGCCCTCTCTTAGGCATATTTTTGCCTGTTATAATTTAACAACCTCAGACATTGTGATCAGAAAATGAAGGAGAAAGTGAATTTTATTTGTCATTGGGGCTTCAGATCTTAGCTCAATCTTTGTTATGTAGTAATGGCTCAGTGAATTTTCATTTTTGTAATAGTTGGTACAAGATCCCATAATAAAAATATAACTTTCTATTCTTTAAGAAGAGCAGTACCAGACTTTCTTTTATTGCAATTGAGAGGCAAATAAATACTTATTGTAGGACAACCATGTGTTCTATTTGTCAGAGAACAATCCACATTTATACCTGTTAACCTGGAGGTTATAATAGGATGTCTTTTGCTCTTAAACATATCCAAATTTGGACATTGAATTATGTTACCACACAAAATATAAACAACAAAACCCTATCCAAACTCTGTAGTCTTAGAAGTTGAGCCGATACTTATTTACATATCAGTGGTTGAAAAACAATGCTGTCAAAATTATTTTTTCTAAGACACTTTGGCTCCTGAATTATCTCTGCTTAGAAATTTTATTAGAGCCTTTAAGTAATATATCTCTGTGAAGAATTACCTGGATTTGATAATGAGTCTGCCATTTAAAGGTGAATAACCGTAAGTAAGTGGTTTAAATTCTCAATGTCTCAGTTTACTCATTAGTAAAATGA
This sequence comes from Perodicticus potto, assembly GCA_963574655.1. NCBI lineage: Eukaryota > Metazoa > Chordata > Mammalia > Primates > Lorisidae > Perodicticus > Perodicticus potto. Next base: position 2,761 of record CAUYRH010010781.1, on the reverse strand, counting down.
AAAAATTATGATATACAGTGTATTTAATACTAGGTTTTTCTTTCAGATACATATTAAACACAACATAATGCTTATATCTTCAGTTTTAGTGAATGTATATGTCTGTAATCCCCCCAAGTCAATAAATAGAACATTTCCATTATCCCCAGAGTTGTCCCCAGTGCACTTTTAGAATCAGTTTCCTTCCCTCTTAAGCAACCAGGGTTTTGATTTCTACCATTATAGGTTAGGTTTTTTTGTTCTTTATCTTAGTATAAACTTTACATAAATGCTATTTGTCTATGAGTGTGTGTGTGTTCCTCGTTCTTTTCACCCAACAGAATGCCATTGAGATAATCCATATTGTTCACAAATGACCCAGTCTCTCATTCCATTTTATTGATGGGGAGTTTCTCATTGTGTGACTTCACGACAATAGGTTTTATCATCGTCCTGCTGATAAATTTCTGGGTTGTTACCATTTTGTCTTTTATAAATCAGGCTACTACAAACATTTTTATACAAATACTTTCATGGTATTTTTATTTTTCATTGGACAAAGTGAAATTGCTCAACCATAGGATAAGTCTCTGCTAAACATTAAAGGAAATTGACAAACAATTTTTGTAAAGTGATTACATCATCTTTCATTTACATCAAAATTTCACCAGAGGATTCTCAGGAGAGAGGTGAAGGAAGATGGCTAAATGCAACCCTCCAGTGACCATCTCCCACAGGAACACCAAATTGAAAAACTATCCATGCACAAAAGCACGTTAATAAGAAGCAAAAAAAAAAAAAAAAAAATCAGATGACCGACACAGCCCATGGATTTAATATGATATTAAGAAAAGATACAGAAGGTAGGAAAGACAGTCTTGCATTGCTCATGCACCCCTCCTCCATTTTCTGCAATCACTACTGAGGAAGAGAATCTGTGAGCTCAGGGGAGGGAAAGCAAAGTGAGTGTGGGACTTTACATTGGAACTCAGTATTTCCTGGTAAAAGTGGAAAGTCACACAGGGCAGAATTCTGCTGCATTTATGGAAGAAGCATTTGTACAGTACTGCATCAGAGGGGAATTTTCTGCCCCAATGTGAGGGTCCTGAGTTTTAGCTGGCTCTCCCATGCAGTGACTGAGGTGGCCTAAGGTCCAGAATATATCTGAGTGGCAGTCAGGCCACAAGGACCGCGGTCCTTGAATAAGCCTTGGTGCTCGGCTTGACTTGGAGGCAGTGGACTTGGGTTGTGTGCAACAAACACGTCAGCTGCTCTGGCCAAGGGAGCGGCTACTTCATCTCCCCAACTCCAGAGTGCAGCTGGGGAAGAGAGACCCTGTGTTTAGGAGGAGGAGGAGTAAAAAGGACTTCATCTTGCTCCTTAGGCAGCTCTGGTCACAGTAAAATGAAACACCGAACAGATTCCTCAAGCCCCTGATTACAGTGCTCCTGGGGGAGGCATATCCAGACTGGACAAGAAAGGATCTATTACCCTGCAGGGAAAACCCAATCTCAGTAGGATTCACTTCTTGCTGTTAAAATCGTGTTAAGCATTTAATAAAAATCAGCAGTAGCCAGACAGAAGTTGCCCCAGACCTCAGGTGAGACTCGGCACGATGGGGGCTTCAGTGTGACCCAGCGCAGTCCCAGCCATGGTGACCTTATTTCATCCCTTCACGAATGCTAGGCATTTCTTCCATTTGGGGGAAAGAGAGGGAAGAGAGTGAGACTTTTCGTAGTAATCTAGGGACTATCATCTCATTTCACCCAAGACCCTAAGGCTATGACTCTTAGGCATAGCAGGAAGGACAGAATTCCTTGTATCAGGCACCAGCCCCAGCAATGCTATGGGTTCCCTCCCAGTGGATTGGTGGAAGCAAGAGGATGAAGAAAAATGAAAAAAAAAAGACACAAGAAGAAAGTTTAAGACTTAGCTACCCAGTCCTCTATGGCTCCAAGCCAGCACCCCTTTCTGGTCACCAAACTCTGAAATCCACGCTTCAACAAAATGTTCACCAATTAGGTTTTGCGAGTTGCGAACTGCTGTCTTCCCTGTGAGGGGGGCTGGACAGGGGAAAAGTCTATAGCAGAGTCCAGGTTTTGAACTACACCTCAAACACAATAATCCTCCAATTCGCTGTGCATCTCCAGCTGTCCATCCACTCCAATAAATCATGTGGGGAAAGATTCAGAGCTCCCTCCCTCTCACCTGCTGTCCTGCGAGAGATGGGCTACATGACCGTCTCAATCGCCATCTTGCTCTGCCTCTTCTCTATTTGACTTCTACTACTAGTTCCTTTTTAAAGGTTTTGTAGAATTCTGATGTGAAGCCATTGGGTCCTGGACTCTTTTTGTTTACGAGATTTTGTATAGTTTATTCTATTTCTGTGCTTGATACAGGTCTATTCAGCATTTCCAATTTTTTCTGATTAAGTCTAGGAAGTTGGCATGCTTCCAAATATTGGTCAATTTCTTTCAGATTTTCATATTTCTGATAATAATGTTTTTTGTAACATTCATTAAGGATTTTTTGAATTTCTGAGGTATCTGTTGTTATTTCACCTTTGTAATTTTTGATTGATAAACTATGGATTTTAATTTTCTACTTTTTGTTTGGTGGGCCAAAGGTTTATCAATTTTTTTGAATTTTTCAAAAAACCAACTTTTTGATTCAATGATCTTTTGAATAATTCTTTTGTTTTCGATTTCATTTAATTCTGATCTAATTTTAGTTATTTCTTTTCATGTGCTGGGGTTTGGGGTTGGAATGTTCTTCCTTTCCA
>CAUYRH010010780.1:0-55734 GCA_963574655.1 Perodicticus potto | reverse complement strand
ATTGCTAGTTTTGAAATGTCTTTGTAAGAGTAGGGTTGGCACAGATGCAGCAATATGTAAGATTAGGAGATGGGGGTCACACTTATCTGTGTTCCTATGGAAACTATTTGAATATTTGTTTTATATGGATTTTTATTCACTTTTCAGACATGCTATGAAAGAGCACCCCTCCGCTGTTCAACAAGCATTTGTAGCTTGTATAGTGGCAGAATGGGCCAAAAGTTTAGTGTTGTGACCTGTTTTAAGAGTAAAGTATCTTGAAATAAAATAAAAAAGAAAGAAAATGTGGATACAATTTACTAAATGGAACTGGCTGAACTGCAGAATTGTGACTCTCTGAAAGATGCATTCAAGTCAAGCAGCCTTCCTAATTTCTATGCATCTCTCCCCTCTGAGACATATCCTAATCTCGGGAACCATGCACTCAAAATGGCAACCATCTTTGGCTGCACTTATGTCTGTGAACAGACTTTTTCCAGAATCAAACATCTGAAATCTACAACCAAATCTAGAGTAACTGATGCACACTTGCAACACTTGTTACGACTAGCAGTGACAAATATGGAACTGGACATTGACCATCTCATTAGCCAAAAGAGGACCTATAGTTTCCATTGAAATACTGGTAAGTTTTTTGATTTAACTTTATTTGTTCTTCATTTTAAATATTGTATTTGTTCCCATTTTGATTTTTACTTTAAAATAAGATATGTGCAGTGTGCATAGGAAGTTGTTCATAGATATTTTTAAAACTATAGTCCAGCCTGCCAACGGTCTGAGGGACAGTGAACTGGCCCCCTCTTTAAAAAGTTTGAGGACTCCTGCTATATAGGAATACCTGAGGCTGGGTAATTTATAAAAAAGAGATTTATCAGGCTCACAGTTCTGCAAGCTGTACAAGAAGAAAGGCACCAGCATCTGCTTCTCTTGGTCGAAGGCAAGGGGAAGCAGGAGCCAACTTGCACAGGAAAGGCAGCAAGGGTGTAGGGAACCAGGCTCTTTTTAGCAACAAACTCTTGAGAGAAGTAATAGAGGTTGACAACACACTACTGCTGTCACTACAGTGGGAACAGCTCCATTCCTGAGGGACTCACCCCCTATGACACAAACACCTCTCATTACGCCCCACCTCCAACAATGAGGATCAAATTTCAACATGAGGTTCAGAGGGAACTATAGCATCATAGCATCCCAGCAAGCACATAAATGCGGTACATGCGAAGCAAATTCATGATCGCTTTTGTTCTTTTGGCTATCCTGTTTCCACTGATCATCCCACTTGTAGTATACTTAGAATGGTGCCTGGAACATAGAAGAGTACTAGGCCAGCTGCTGTGGTTGTGGAGGTAGTTGCTTTTGATATTAATATTATCCTTAGTCTGGATAAGCAACAACACCCAATAATAAAAATCAAATTAGATGATATGGGTGGAAATGCTTTGCAAACTAGAAAGCATTTTACAAAGTTAAGGTGTTATTATCCCCCTGCCTCAGTGAAAGTGATTAATTAGACAAATGTTTGCAAAGCACAAACCACAAGCTCTATTTTGTGCAGAAGGAACTGAAATGATCAGTATTACCTTATCTGAACTTTGATTCTAACAGCTGCTCTTGCAGTCTAGCGAAGAATGAATGACTGGCAGCAGCTTTCCTCAAGGCTGAGAGACTTTAACCTGCAGCGGATGTGTGACATCCCTTGGTCCCAACAATTAACCATTGTAATGCTTACTGAATTAGGCAGTTGACTTGGCTTCTTAACAGGCTATTTAAATATTTAGGAAAGGAAACAATGAAACCTGAGAAATGTGAGGACCTGCTTGTTTTTGATCAATGTGATATAAACAAGAGTCTGGGCAGGAAAGTTCTAGGAGGGAAGTCTCTCAGGGCCCCTGGGACATGCATGCCCTTCCCCCAGGGATGGGACAACTTCAGGCTCAGCTTTGTACAAGCAGCCGCTTGACACTGTGCCAGACGTTATGTCGGCAGCAACTTAACCGAGTAATGAGACTGGGTTTATTGGGAACCTTTAATTACCAGTCTAATATACAAACACATTTCTCTCTAGAGATGTTCACACAAGCACAGGCTTTGTTCAGAAGGAAAAGCAAGCTGCTTCCTCTTCCTGGCTGAAAAGGCATGGATTCAGGGTGATATTTATCTAAGATCAGTGAAACCCACCCAGCTCCAGCTCTGACACACTCATAGCCTTGCTCCCCCCACCCAAGGACCCAATTAGCTGTGTTTGATGATGTCTGCAGGGTGACAGTCCCCTCGCTTCATTCTGCCTAGGTGTCGTAATTAACAACTGTATTTAGAACCCTGTGCTGGGTACTTAGAAGATTTACAAAGCAGGAGAAGCTGGATTCATCACTTTCTAGGAGCAATCTTCACTATCCCTCACAGCATCTATAACACATCATTTCCCCAGCAGACTGCCTCTCGCCTGACATCCCTATTGCTGTAGGAAGCACCCCCTCTGCCCAGTTGGTCAAATCTGAAACTGGAAGTGATGCCCCTGCCTTATTCTCCTCTGATCCAAACCCAAGACATGCCAGTTCTACCCCCCAGTATCTTTTGATTCCATCACTTCTCCCTTGCTTCCATCACCTCTCCCCTAAACTTCTATATCATCTCCTTAACCAGTTTCCTGCATCCATCTTTGTCCTTTTCTAATGCATTCTCCATAACATAGCCAGAACAATTCTTAACAAAATACAGATATGAACATGATACTTCTTTGCCTAAGAACCTCAATGGCTCATTGAACCTGTAATCACCAGGAAGGACAGTGCTAGGTCTTGCTTACATCATATGCAGTCCCAGGGCCTAACATAAGTGCGAGAAACAGAGTAAATGTTATTGTTATTATTGTGCAGAAAGGTTTTGACCTTTTCTAGCCAAATAGGCTGACCCTTACCTCGTAATCAGGAAGGTTTCTTTCTGCCTAGTTGTAAGCAATAACTTAACAAGAGGAGCACAGCATTTAACGGTATGAATAGTCAGACTGTGTTTTGTTGGGGAAAGTTAATTCCCCAAGATAAAGTTACCTGTTACAGATGTACATGTTGTGCTAAAAAAAGATTGAGGAAGGTGGAGGATTCAACTTTTCTTCTTGCCCTTCTTACTCTCTAAACTCATCCTCTCTTTTCCCCCTCTCTTCTTACTCTTTTTCCACCACTTCCCCCTCCCCCCAGGCCTCTTTTCTCTCCCCTACCCGCATTCCTTCTCATTTAATATCCATTTCCTCACAAGCAGGAAACCTGCAGGACCCTGCTCTTGGCTGTGCTCCCCAGTGGATCGTGGGTTTCCATGCCAAAACTTGCACTGCAGGAGTGAGGATCAATTTAGGCCTCCTCTGTGAGGTGCTCTCCTTTTTCTCAGAAGCTGTTTTTGTCTGAAACTTTTCCCCCCTACCCTAAGCTTTCACTTCAAGCCAGGATCCCTCCAGCTGGTGCAGCTATGTACTAATGCGACAGTTTCTCTGACAGTGGTTTTTGGAAAGTCTTTTAATAATCTCAAAGCATGTTCTTGGAATCTGATTCAGAAAGCCCCTAGAGGAATAAACAGGCTGTGAACAGGCTTCAGAAGAAAACGGCAACTTTATTCAAGGCATTTTTACTTTTATTTACCATCAAAATATTTCTGCATCAGCATCACCTCGGTAGCACATGGACATGCAGGAGGTGGGGTGTCCTCGGGGAGCTCATCGGCCTCCTGTGTGGAATCCCCGCCTGTCCCTCCCTAATGTCAGCCTGTGGGCTTTGGCTTAGTTGTTGTACCAGAAGGAGATGAGCACAGACACAGGAGCTAAAGGAAGGCAAAAGACGCTGTTTTTCTGCCTATTATCTATCTGCATGGAGGATGCTCCTCATGGCTAAGGGGGATGCTGCCTGCAGCCCGGAAGGACCATCTTGGCCCTTAATGACTTCCTCGCTCCACTTCTTGTAGCAGGGAAACTTGCGCCGTGAGCAGAGCTGTCGTGGGGTTTTTGAGTGTGCATCCTTTTAAGGCTATGTCTTCTTTCCTTATCTTTTTTCTGAGACACACCTATTAACTTGCTGAGGCAGTTTATCCATGCATATACTCTTAATTTCTTTCATTCATTTAATAAACACTGAGTACTTAGTATGCTTAGGAATCCAGTGATATGCAGCACACCATCCTTAAGGGCAAGACACAGACCCCAAATCAGGCAATTACAATACAGTATGAAAAGGGGTCCCATAGGTCTGATTATGGAGTTCAGGGCAAGGGCACATGAGCAGGACTCATGTTTATTTGTTCATTGTGTCTCTCCTGTCATGAAAATATAAGCCAAGAAGTTGAGATTTTGCTTCACGTAGTTCCTCATCTCCAGGTTCTAGAACAGTGCCTGGTACACAGCAGGAGCTCAGTAAATGTGAGCTGAGTTAATGACTCAGTGCCCCCCCCCACATGTCTGACATGCTGGAAATGAAGGGACATGACTCTTGCCTGGCGCTGCATTAAGAAGTTCAATTAATGTAACACTAATTTAATAACTCGTATTGTATATGACACTGACAAAGTCCCTTTGCTGTGCTGCCAAGTCCCTAGGCTGGGCCATGTCCCTTAATGGCAGGAATGATGGCTTCCTCCTGCAAACCCTATGCCTCCAGGTCCCCCACCTGCCTGAGTCTGAGTCCTTACTGGTCATCTCAGGAGAGGGTCAGACCAGACATTTAATGCTGGTGAGTTTTACCCAAGCTCATCTAGAGAAACAGAGTTTATACTGCATCTGCTGGCAACTCCTTTTTCGTCCTTACTTTAGACTATTTTTCTGGAGAATAAGCTTGAGCTGTCATAGGTGCTTTACACGGATCAATTCATTTGATCCTCACATCTATCGGGGAGGGGGCTCCTATTTGTCCCTATTTTACAGATACGAAAACTGAGTAGGAGAGAAAAACTAATTCACCCACAGTCACACAGCACTCAGAGCTGAGCCCAGGCAGTCTGGTGCCACAACCTCTCTGCTGATTTCCATGCCTGCCTTTTCCTTCAGGCAGATCCTGATGGACCATTTCCTGTCTACAATGAGAATTTTCTCACCATTTCTACCCATTTCCCACACATTCTCTTGGAGGACTAACATAAATATCACCATTCTCTTCGGTACCCCAGTACAGAAGTGTCTTAGTCTATTTGGGCTGCTATAAGTAAATACCATAAACTGGGTCACTTATAAACAATAGAAATTTATTTTTTATAGTCCTGGAGGTTGGGAACTTCAAGATTAAGGCAGATTCGGTATCTGGTGAGGACCTGGTTTATAGATGGTTTTCTCCTCACTCCATCCTCACATGGTGGAGGGGATGAGGGGTCTCTCTGGGGCCTCGTTTAGAAGGGCACTAATCCATTCATGAGGGCTCTGCCTCCATGATCTAATCACCTCCTTATGGCCCCACCTCCAATACCATCACCTTGGATGTTAGGAGTCAAGATATGAATTTGGGGAAAACACAAACATTCAGATATTTAATTAGTCCTTAATTATCAAAGACTAATTAAGACAAAGAATCAGAGCAATACAGGTCAAAATTTCAGCTTCATTCTGATGAATTCCAGGTTGGAGGATGTGGCTATGGTGTAAGCCACCATACAGGCCTGCAAAACCTTTCGTCATCCTACTCCCTGACCCTATTCCACAGGCTACAACACTTTGGGACACTCCACATAAAAGAAAATTCTGGTCTGTGGAGCTCCGACATTCACCCAGGATCACAGTTTCACCGTAGACAGAGATAGAAAGAAAAGGCCCATACTCCAGGTTTCAGTCTTTGAACACCACTACCCAATTGTGTTCATTTCTTGGAGCTGCTGTCACAAAACTGGGCAGCTGAAAACAACAGAACATATCCCCTCAGAGTTCTGGAGGCCGGAAATCCAAAGTCAAGGTGCCAGCAGAACCACACCCCTTGTTCAGCTTCTGTCACTGTCAGCATTCCCTGGCTTGTGGCCACATCACCAGACTCCGCCTCTGTGGCCACATTGCCTTGTGTGTCTGTCTCAAATCTCCCTCTGCCTCTCTTTTATAAGGACACTTGTGATGGTATTTAGTTCCCACTTCGATAATCCAGGGTACCTTCCTATTACTGACTGAATTGTGTCCACCCAAAATTGATATATTGAACCCCTAACCACTCTGCTCCCCACCAACTGTAGATGGAGATAGGGATTTAAAGAGATAATTAAGTTTAAATGAGGCTATAAGGGTGGGGCCCCAATCCAATAGGACTAATGTCCTGATAGGAATAAAGAAGAGATACCAGGGCACCCTCACACAAGGAAAGGCCATGTGCAGACACAGCAAGCATATGACTATCTGCAGGCCAAAGAGAGAGGTCTCGAGAGAAACCAACTTGCCAGCACCTTGATCTTGGACTCCTGCCTCCAGAACTGTGAGGAAATAAGTTCCTGTTGTTTAAGCCACCCAGGCTGTGGTACTTTGTTATAGAAGTCCTAGCAGACACATAATACCTCCTTATCTCAGAATCCCTAATTCAATCACATCTGGAAAGACCCCCTTTTCCAAATAAGTTGACCTTTACAAAGTCCGGGAATTGTTATGTAGTATCTTTGGATTGCTAGATTCAACCCACACTAGAAACCATGGACACAGTCAGTTAATTCATTTCCCCTCCCGGGACAGAATGGTATGGAGCAGAGCAGGAGACAAGGGCTGAGGTTCCTTGCTGACCTGGTAGCAGTCCCTGGAAACATTAGCAGTGGGCAATGACTGTGTCCCCTAATACCTCCTGCAAACCATCAGTGCACTGACAGTTTTCCACCTGTTCACTTTCAATTTGGAGAACTCCTAACTTGAGGCCTGACCACAGCAAGGTTAGTAAACAATAATTCCCCTCTTCTCCCTGAGTAAGCCTGTTCCCAAAAATCTACTGTGAACCCAGATCCACTTTCCCCACTGCTTTTCACCTTGCAGGCCCTGGACACCAAATAACAAAAATGGAGGTGGGAAGACCCAAAATATCAAGGTGGGTCCCAGGCTAGGCTTTCCTGCCAACAGAATCAACAACTGCTGAATCAGCAAAGAAATGGGTTTTATTCAGGTGGGAGGTTGAGGATCATTTGTAGGTTTTCAGGTTTTTTGCATGGACAGTAAGCAAAACAGACATGGTCCTAGCCTGCAGCAGTGAAAAGTCTGAGACAGACAGTATTGATCTGCAAGGCGCTGTAAGAATAGGGTAATAGCATCATTCATTAACACGGACAGGCTTGTGAAGCCTGTGCTTACAATACCCAAAGCACAGATTAAGTAGAAACGGGTTTGAAGTGAGTTTCTGGGAGGCTTATACATTGCACAGGGAATGAGTTCTTCCTGGTGTATGGGCTGAAATCAAGAGTGGAATCATTATTTCTGCCCCAGCACCCCAGTACTCTTTCTCTCATACCACCTTCCAAAGTAGCCTATACGGTTCTTGGAGAAATTGATAAACCATGATTTTGAGCATGTGCTGTGAGCAAAGCAAGATGCAAGCTAGAGAAAACTAAGCAATACTGACTTCGCAATCCAAGGGAGGTGCTGGCCCCCCGAGTCGGTGTCATCTGGGCCAGTGGCCAACTTACTTGCCATGTGGCCAGCACCAGACACGACAAACCCAGGCATCCAGGGTTATGTGTAAAGCTCAGTGCTTTACCTGTTTTATTTCTGCCCCTGAATTAGGTAGTATTGTCTCTGCCTTAAGGATGTGGCTGGGAGATTCAGAAGGATCATCACTAACAACATTTGTTTAGTTGTTATTGTGTGGTGAGCAATTTAAGTACATCACATGAGGTCACTGGATGGTAATGCAGTGGTTAAGGGTACAGATACAGCGAGACAGAGTACCTCGTTAAAACCCCTGCTGTACCCCTTGACACTGGGTGTGTGTGGGAAAGTGACCTCCCATCAGCTTAGTTGCATTGTGGGAAAATGGGACGATAAACCACCTAGGTTATAAGGACTAACGGAGTGAATACAGATACAACACTTACAACAGTGGCTATTACAGAGCGGGCCCTGGGTGGAGGCTAGTTATCTCACAGAGTAAGTACTTTACCAAAAGGGCCGCTGAGGCTTGGGGAAGCTTATTACTCACAGATAATAGGAGGAGGGAGCTAGGAGACACATGGCCGCCTCTCTCACCGCTAACATGTGGGAGAGCCAAGCCCCACACTCAGGTTCCACTATGTCATACAGAAATGCCCTGACAAGTGTCCCATGGGTTGTCATTGCCAATACCAGCATAGAACCCAGGCTACTTCTAAGTTTCATCTTTCAAATCCCCCATCTCAAATGCTCCTTACCTTGGCTCAGTCTGGCTCCCATTTGCAGCTGGTATCTTCCCCCAGATGAGACCTTCCTAGCATGGGGAGACCTTGAGACCCTGGTTCTAACCATGTGAATAACCAGCACACTTGGTACCAAGGCTGGCACCACAGTCCTTGAGGACCTGGTCTAACTTCCTGCAGCTCAACTTTGATGTTTTTAAATACCAACCGTTTTGAGAATGATTGTATGCGAAACATGGTACTAAATATTTGTTAATATAGAGAGAAATAAGACAAGTACTTGCTCTCAAAAAATGTGGGAGGTAGTGGAGGAGATAGGCAGATACAAAAAGAACACGGAAGTGTGCACAAGGTTAGAAGGGGATGAGGAAGAGGTGGGGCCAATCCTGCCATTGTCTCCAAGAGCCTCCATGGAAGGATGAGGGGGTGTTACAAAGCCTCCCAGGCACAGGGAGAAGGAAACAGGGTGCTTTCCAATTCCATTCCTGTCCACTGGAGGACTAGAGCATTCTGGAACCAATGGGGACCTTCCTATAAGGCTTCTAAAAAGCTTCAAGGACAGTGGGGTCACAGAACAACCCTATTTGGCAGATGGCAGGAACTGCCTCAGGGAAGGAGAAAGGTTGTCTCCGATGCCAAGCCAGAGACAGAAATCATTTTCTCAGAGTTAGAGAAAGGGAGGCAGGCCCTGATCTGTGTGGAAGTGGTGGGTGGACCCAGTATTCCAGTACTTCCTCGTCATTTGTAGGTCAAAGACTCTTTGGAGCTGTGGACCAATGCCACAGAATAAAGAATGTGGGCCCAGGCAACACATTGCCAAGCTTCCGTGGTTTCTCAGGTGCTTTGGAAACTATCCCAGTGGGTCCATAAACCTTAGGCTTAAAATCCCACTTGTGGTGGTTTTTAAAATGTGGCTGTAAATAGAGGGTTCTTAGAGCAGCAAAACTACTCTGTATGTTACTATAACGGTAAGCAAAGTTATTATACATTCCTGTAGAAAATGCAACATCATGAGTGAACCCTAGTGTCAGCTATGGACTTTGGGTGGTGATGTGTCAATGTGGGCACATCAGCTGTAACAAATACACCGTCTGGTGGGGGTTGCTAACAACAAAGGAGGTCATGCACATGTGGGGGCAGGAGGTTTATGGGAAATGTCTGTACCTTTCTCTCAATTTTGCTTTAAATCCAAATCTACTATAAAAATTGAAGTCTGCTTTTAAAAAAAATAGCTACAAGTTCTTTATACTTCTCCCATACAGAGATGAGGTCTCTGCCCCTTGTCTTGAATGTAGGCAAGCTTATGACTACTTCTACCAATAAAACATGGTTTCCAGATCTAGTCTGTAAAAGGCCACACAGCCTTTTATACACACAGAGAGACTGCCACAGTTCACTTAGAATGCCCACATTGGGGACGCTTCCTCCCATAACCCAGCTCCATGCCATCTGGGAGGCCTTGTGTAGGGACTGTACAGACAGTCTTAGCTGAGCCCAGGGGCTGTGGGTTGAACTGTGTCCCTGCACCCAGTCCCCAGTGCCCGTGAATGTGCCCTTATTTAGAGACAGGGTCTTTGCAGATGATCGAGTGAAGATAAGGTCATAAGGATGGGTCCTAGTTCAATATGACTGCTGTCCTTCAGAAAGGGGCAATTTGGACACAGAGGCAGAGACACACACACACACACACACACCAAGAATGCCACATGAAAATTAAGGCAGAGATCAGGGTAACATATTTACAGGCCAAGAAATGGCAAAGATCGCCAGCCAGCTACTGGAAGATAGCAGAGAGACATGGGACAGACAGTTCCTCCCCAGCCTCAGTGGATACCAACCTTGCCAAAACCTTGATCTAGACTTCCAGCTCCCAGCACTGTCAGACAATAAATTTCTGTTGTTTTAAACCAGTGGTACTGTATCATGAAAGCCTTAGGAAACTAACTCATCATCCTTGAAATTCTCCCTGCCCAGGTGCCAGAGGAAGTGAAGAAGCCATCTCAGAAGTGCATTCCCCTCCACCCAGACATCCCCTGTAGCCATTCAGGTCTTCCTAGCTTGAGGCCACAGAAGAAGGGTAGAGGTGAGCCATCGCTACAGAGTCCTGATCAAAGTTCTGACCCACAGAATCTGTAAACTTGATAAAATGGTAGTTTTAGCCACTCAGTCAGTGCAGGGTTGTTTGTTACACAGCAGTGGTGAACTGGAAAATACTACTTAAAACTGACCTCTGGCTAACCTAAATTATGTCCTCTTCCTTCTTTATCTGCAAAGGGGACTTACCTGATAAATAATTCAACCTCCACGTCTATAGAAATGGCATCACAGAACCTGATAATTAGAAGGAACCTAATATTCATGTTTAAGTAAAAGCAAATCACCTGCACCCAACTTTATTCATATCAAACAGCTTCATTTTCCCTTTCAATCCTTGTGTGTGCATAATTTGTGAATAGTTTATTCAAGATTCATTTAGGATAAGCATACCCATAATTTTGGAATCTGCTTTTTCAACTTGCAATTTATCATAGTATTTTCCATTTTGCTATATAATCTGTGTACTATTTTAATAGGCTGCAAAGATTTCCACAAGTGATTGTACTATACATTACTCAATCTTTTTTTTTTCTTTGCCCAACATAAAAATTTTGATGCAAATCTTCTTTAACTGCAACATTTTAATTTTTTTTCTAAATCAAGGGTTGGCAAATGATGACCTATAAGGCAAATCTACTCCCTCTGTTTTACTACCTGTGAGCTAGTAAGAATCCTAAAAGTTTTAAATGGCTGGAAAATTTTTGAAAGAATAAGATTTCATGACATTGGAAAATTATATGAAGTTCAAATTTCAATGTTCATAAATAAAGTTTTATTGGAACACAGCCATATGCATTTCATGTACATGCTGTCTCTCACTGCTTTCACACCACAATAGCTGAACTGAGTGGTTAGAACAGAGACCATATGTCCCACAGAGCCTAAAATATTTACCATCTGAACTTTTACAGAAAACATTTGCTGACCTCTGTGCTAAATTCACAATAAACCACTCCTCTCAGCATTCTTGTCCAAGTTCACTGTTTTGTTTTTTTTCTACCTTGTCAGAAATCTTCTTTTCTCATCTTTCTAACAATAATTTTTAACTTACTCAACAATTTATTAAACTGCTCTTTGTGGCATATCAGTCCTTTCCAAAGGCTGTGAAAACATAGTTCAATAAGATGACCCCTCCCCCCCACAGCTTTCATGGAGTTCACAGTCTGGCAGGACATTCCAGGCAGAGACACACCAAGATTATTGCAGGTTTGAAAGTCCTGTGGGCATGGAGAGTTGAAGGAGGAACACCTCAGGGTCCAGATAATGGTGTAATTCCTGGCAGCTGGGAACATGGCATTTGAACTTCAGAAGAGCAGAGGGAAGGGTAAAGGGAAGGAAAACCAACTCTAGTGTGAACAAGACGAACAGGCAGGAGACTGTTCAGCTTGTGAGTGGACGAGGGTGGCCATAGTGGAGATTACCAAAGTGGCCACCAGGGGAGACCAGACAGAAGGAGAGATGGAGAAGAAAGATAGGGCTGGAGAAAGAGAAGAGGAAGAGGAGGGGAGGAGGACGTTGGGATCGACAGCCTGTAGAGGGAGGTGACATGAAGCCAAACTGACCAAAAAAAAAAAATTTTTTTAAACCTTCAAGTATCTACCAGAATTATCAATCTTTTCATTGTCCTGTGGCCAAAAGTAGATAAGACAGATAAAGATTTTACGTTCTCTGCCAAACAAAAGAATCCATACTCTATAAAACTCTTGGATGCCATATAGTTAGCCAGGAGAGGCACTTCTCATGCAGGTCTTTGTGATGAAATGATACATTCCATAAGAAATAAGGTTACATTTAAGAAGTCTGGATGCTTCCGAGAAGGCTTCTTACATGTAGTAGGTATCCAGGTAAGAATACTTTTAGGGTTACCAAGTACAGAGCAGGATGAGTGCAAATAAAAGGTTTCCCACTGGGGTCTATATTCTGAAAAGCAGGTAGGTTTCCCTATTATGGGCATTTTCAAGCTTCATATCTAGCTCACTACAAATAGTCCCCGACCTATGATGGTCTGGCTTGAGATTGTTTCCAACTTTATGATGGATTTGGGAAGTAACTGCATCATAAATTGAGGCACATCTGTAATTGATCCAAATGATCTTACTCTTTGGAATTCTGTCTTTTCTCAGTGTAAATACTCTCCCTGACTTTTATCCAGGCTCCCTTTTATTAATCAGAAAAGCTTTCAATATTAAGGCTACAAAGAAGGTTCCATCTCTTATGTATGCAATAGAAATACCAGGCCTAAGGAAAACCAACACCAATAAATATTAAGCTTCTCCAAATCTTACCCACTCTCAGGAACCAACTCTCTTGGAACAATTCTTCTTAAAGAGTATGAGATAGATTGAGGAGCTTGTTAAAATGTAGATTCTGACCCAGGAGGTCCAGGTTAGGGCCTTCTATAGGTTTCCCAGTCATGCTCCTGCTGCTGGTCTGTGAACCATACTTTGAGTAGCAAGGACCTAGACCACCTTGGCCCCATCATCATACTCTTTTGAATTCCAATTGCATGGCCAATACTCCTAGGTATTTCAGTTTTGGATTGTTTTCTGTTTCAAGAACAGTAGTCTTACTCCATAGCCAGCCTGTGAACTCCTAAAGGAATGAGTCTTATCTGATAAGTCTCTGTCCCCTTTAGGCACAGAGTAGACATTCGAAGTTCAAAGAGAGTTTTGAAACCAGTGGTAGCCATTTGAGACAGCCAGGGGGAGCCCCACTGGGAAAGCCACAGCCTCACCAGGAAATAACACTTCAAG
The DNA here is from genome assembly GCA_963574655.1 of Perodicticus potto. Lineage (NCBI taxonomy): Eukaryota > Metazoa > Chordata > Mammalia > Primates > Lorisidae > Perodicticus > Perodicticus potto. The sequence continues at coordinate 42,574 of CAUYRH010010780.1, read as the reverse complement.
GCACCACCTTTACCTTCACTCTGTGTGTATCCTTAAGAAGTGGTCACTGTTTTGCTATGCAGGGCAGGTACAAATTTGCAAGCCTTATACTTGGGTGAGCAAGAAATGGAAACTTTCTTTAGATTCCTGTGACTCAGCTTAAGCATAATTTCAAGCTCATCCACCTGACTGCAGACACAAAATTATCTCCACCAAATTTAGGTGAACCGAATTACTTCCTGTTTTCTCTGCCATTGTAAGATTTCCCTCCCCCATCACCCCTCATCATAAGTGACGACCGTTGCCAGTGCCACATTCTGCATCCTCTTCCTGGCCCCCCTATGCCCAGCGGCCCTCCTGTAGCCACTCCATGCCCCTGCTGTAGGGCACAGAGACTTTAAAGTTCTGTACTCAGAGTTCCAGCTATACCTGGGGAAATCCGTGGGTTATCAAATCAAGATGTTAGCCATTAGCCTGCCATGTGGTACGTGAAGCAGGCAACCTCTCTGTGCTTCATGAACCTCCCCTGAAGAGGAAAACAAAGAGAATTCTCCTAAGAAGCATGCACTTAGGTGAGTGAACACGTTTAATGGTTGATGTGAGGCTGGCACAGTGGTTCAAGCCTGTAATCCTAACACTCTGGGAGGCCAAGGTGGGTGGATTGCTTGAGTTTAGGAGTTAGAGACCAGCCTGAGCAAAAGCAAAACCCAGTCTCTAATTGAAATACAAAAACTAGCCAGGTGTTGTGGTGGGCGCCTGTAGTCCCAGCTACTCAAGAGGCTGAGGCAAGAGAATTGCTTGAGGCCAAGAGTTTGCGGTTGCTGTGAGCTCTAACACCACAGCACTCTACTGGGCACAGAGTGAGACTCTGTCTCAAAAAAAGGGGGGAGCAGCACCTCTCAAGGAGTAGGGTGCCAGCCCCATATACTGGGGGTGGTGGGTTCAAGCCCTGCCTCAGCCAAAACTGCAAAAAAAAAAAGTTGATGTAGTAGTCAAAGATATTCTTAGCAGAATAATGAATGAATGTGAAGCATCAGGGCTCCACCCAGGCACAGGCCCCCACTAAGACCCTCTTCCTAGTTGTGCGTTCTTTTTCTTACAGTGGACCCCACAAAACCCAGATCTGCTCCTGGTGTGTTATCAAAGTGCTGAGTGTGAGGGTTAAAGGGTGTGACTCTGGTTGAGGAGAGAACCAGTGGAAAGGGAGGGAAAACAAACCTCAGTGGTGGGCCCAGGGTCAGAATGCAGCAGGTGAGGCACCTGAAGCCTAAAGCCACACACCTCATGCTCCCTCAGGACCAGGTACTGTTCCTTACTGTGCACGTCTGTGGCTGCCTCCACTCCCCACTCAGCCCATGGGCCTCAGATCCCGCAGCACCCAGTGCAGAGGATTCTGTCTCATCCATGCTTTTGGCCCAAGTCCCCTGCTTTGCAGTCTCACTTCAATCACTGTAGTCAGTCTGCCATCACACCTAAGCCCAACCCTGCCATTGATGATGCCAGGGGTCTCCCCACTCCCTCCCACCCCCCACCTATAGACACTAGAGCATGGCTCTCACTGTGCCTCTTCCCTCCTTTGAAACTTTTACGTATGAACTGCTGCCTACTAACTCAGATTCAAACTCATTCTGATTTTAAGAAAGGGAATGGGCATCACCAGTAGCTCAGTGGTTAGGGTGCTGGTTGCATACACCAAGACTGGCAGGCTCGAACCCAGGCCAGGCCAGCTAAAACAACAATGACAACTGCAACAAAAAAATATCTAGGCATTGTGGAGGGTGCCTGTAGTCCCAGCTACTTTGGAGGCTGAAGCAAGAGAATCTCTAAAAGCCCAAGAGTTTGAGGTTGCTGTGAGCTATGACGCCATGGCACTCTACCCAGGGTGACAGCTTGAGACTGCCTCAAAAAAAAAAAAAGAAAAGAAAAGAAAAGAAAGCAATTTTACTTTCTAGTGCATGCTCTGACCCCTATCTACTTTCCCAGACAACTTTCCCACCCCAGTCCCTAGGACACCCCCTCTTCTAGCATCAAGATCTGACAGATCATTTGAGGTTACATGTGACCTCCTTAATAAGCCTCTCTTGATCTAACAGGTGTGATTCAGCTCTCTGATCCCCACTCTGTGGTGATTCAGGTTCACACCCTGGATGCTGCTGCTTTAATGGCAGGAGTTGGGTTGTTCATCTCATGCTTAGCCCACTTAGTGCTAGAACAGGATGGGCACCTGCGATGGTCAGTTTTATGTGCCATCTGGGCTGGACTATAGCACCCAGTTATTCAATCAAACACGAATCTAGGTATTGCTGTGAAGGTGTTTTGTAGATATGCTTAACATCTCCCAATAGTTATTTGACCTTAAGTAAAGGAGATTACCCTCGAGAATGTAGGTGGACCTTATCTCGTCAGTAGAAGAACTGAGGCTTCCCTGAGGAAGAAGAGATTCTGCTTCAAGACAGCAGCATCAGAACCTGCCAGAGAGTTTTTAACCTTATTGGCCTCCTTTGGGATTTTGGACTTGCCAGCCCCTACAATCGCCTAAGCCAGTTCCTCAAAATAAATCTATATATATGATTTCCTGGTTCTGTTTCTCTGGAGAACCCTGACTGATACACGTTTGCAGAAGTGAGGAGGCTGGAGTGAATGAGGGGGAGTCTGTACATTCAGGAATGCTACTGGGCTATGAGGGATGGCTATCGGGGGCCACTTGCACACTGTACACAAAGGAAGAGTAAGTGTGGACACCGATTCAGTTTGGTTGCAAAGAAGGGAAATCCACTCAAATTAGGCAGAGATAAAAGAGACCAGTTGGAAGGATTCAGAGACACTCTCGGGATCCAAGGGCAGGAGTCAGACATTGCCAGGCAGCTTCTCTTTTGTCTCACTGGATCTGCACAATTCCTCTCTCTTCCTGCGCGCCCCTTGCACTCCCCAGAGGAAGGCCAAGCTGCCCTTCCCTCCCAGCACTCCTTCAGGACACTGCGGGCTCAGCTCCTCTGATCCCTACTGTCTGACTCCATTTCTCAGTTGTGTGATTACAAACTTCCAGGATAGAGATCTGATGGCCAGGGGTCTATCATCCTCCTCTGGTCCACAACTATAGGCAGAGAGAAGGATTCTGTAGCACAAATGTGACCACCTCAGCCTCCCCCTTTAATAGAGGAATTTCACAAAAAGAGTGCTCCAAGACACATCTACTGCAGACCTGATGTCACTGGGTCTTTGTCTGCTCAAGCTGCCATAACAAATACTCCAGACTAGGTGGCTTAAACATCAGAAATATATTGCTCACAGTATAGAGGCTGGAAGTCCAAAATCAAAGTGTGGGAAGGGTTGGTTTCTCCTGAGGTCTCTCTCCTGGGCTTGCAGATGCCACCTTCTTGAGTCCTCATATGACTTTCTGCTATGCATGCGTGTCTCTGGGGGCTCTTCCTCTTATTATAAGGATACCAGATATTAGGGCCTCACTCTATGGCCACGTGTAGCCTTCGTTACCTCCTTAAAGGTTCCGTCTACAATTACAGCCACATAAAAATATGCTGGGGGTTAGGGCTTTAAGGTATGAATTTGGGGGGGGAGGGAGACAATTTTGTCCATAATACATCCTTTCTGAGAGGGGGACCTAAGTAAATCTACTTAATCGGTAGTTCCTCTTTTAAAAAGTGGGAGCAAGTGCCTCATTAGATTTGTGCATAGACTGGAAAAGGGATGAATATGGAACATAAATGATAGCTATGTGGTTATTATTGTCTCCCAAACTTGCAGGCAGAGCACACACTTCCTGTGCTTCAGAACCATTCTTACTTTGTGTTGGATAGCTTTGCTGCTGCCCTCCTCTCTCTTGGGTTAATCATGGTCACTTCATATTTACACCTTACATGGAATATGTAGGGTATTTTAAACATCAATTTTATTATCCAGTTATGTTAATGGTCCGTGAAATAACATGTGAAGAGCCCATTAAACATTGTGAAAGAGTTTCCATTTCTTCCAAATGACAGAATAAGAAAGGCCAATGTAATTCATGGCTGAGGGGGAGGCTGACTTTCATCTTCAGATGCCCTTCTAGGAGAAACAACTTTCATAACTTAGAACTCAGCATTTCAAAAGAAGTTGAGGACAGCTGATCCTCCCAGGCATCAGCCAGCAGCCTGTCCCTCGCCAAGAAATAATTAACAGTGTATGTCAAGAAGTATAGGGACAACACTTAATAGCTTACAGTGAAGATGAGTTTTAATCCAAAATGTTAATTTTGCTTCTTTCAACAAATTTGATTCTGATCTCAGACTCATATTTCGCCGTAGGACCACAGTTTGTCAGTCCTGTATATGACCTGCTAAGAACAGGCCAAAGGGTAATTCCATAAAGAACTTCCACATACATCCCCCTCCTCACCTGAGCTTAACACCAGCCCTGCAGTAAGCTCCCAGGAATGTCAGGCAACAAGGGCTCTAATCCATGTTTATGCGTGAATCCATCATTTCTACAGACATATAAATTTCTTGGAACACGTCCCACACTTTGTTTCTGCCCATCTCCCTAACCCTTACCATGGACTTGGATTCAGACTGCTTTCCTTCTCTGTCTATAATCATCCCTTTAGTGCCTACATCCCATCTCATGGTTATAAATGCCATCTATATGCTGACAACTTCTAGATTTAGCTCTCTGTTGGACACTAGCCTCATAGGTCAGCTGCCTGCTCAGTTGCCCAACAGACATCTGAAATGCCACTTCCCTAAAATCAAATTCCCGATATTTCCCCCCTCAAACCTGCTCCAGCTACGGTATTCCCCATCTTAACATTATCAACAGCATCCTTGCAGTTACTCAGGCCAAGAACTCTTGGTGTGTCCCTCACTCATGTCTTTTCATTCTCAACTCCCAGTCCAACAGAAAATCCCATCAGGTCTAACTTCAGAGTGTACCCTGAGGCTTCTCCTTACCACACCACTGCTAGCATCTTGGTCCAAGCCACCATCATTTCTCATCTTGATGACAGTTCTGCCTCTGCTCCCTTATGGGCTATTGTCTACCCAGTAGCCAGAGGATCCTTCCAGAACATAAGTCAGCCCATCTTGCTCCTCTACTCCACCCATTTCCCTGAGAGCGAAAACCAGAACCTGTACAATGCAGGACCCAGCCTCCCTGCCACCCCTTCTCTGACTCCATTCTTCCTCCTCCCTCCCTCGCTTGCTCTAGTCGTGCTGAGCTTTCTGCTATTTCTCTACCCATGGCTGGGGTGCCCCTCTCTTAGTAGCTTTGTTTCATCTACTAGGAAGGCATTTGTCCGCAGCAGCCATGTGGTTGATCTCCTCACTACCTTTTAAGTCCTTGATGAAATGTCACCTTCTCCATGAGGCCTTCCCAGGCCAGGCTTTTTAAAATGACAGCCATCTCCCCAACCATTCCAGTACTTTCTTTTCTCCTTCCTACCTGCATGTTCCTATGGTTTTTATCACCATTTGGCATGCTAGATGTTTTCCTCCCTGTTCTGTTGACCTCTGTCTCAACACTGAAACCCCCATAAGGGCAGAGCTTTTTCTGTTTTGCTCACTTCTGTTATCTCCAGCACCCATAACAGCTTAATCTGTTGTATGAAGGTATAAATGATTGTTGCTGCTGGAAAATTTTTAAAAACACATTTAGTTCAACCACCTCGTACTACAGCTGAGAAAACTGAAGCAAAGCCAATGACCATTTGCCAAATATCACAAAATTTGCTAATGGCAGAGAGGAGATTAGGGCCAGTCTTCCTGACTCTGAGTCCAGCCTTCCATCAATCCATCCATCTATCTTCTGTCTAAATGAATTAAAATTGGGGGAAACAGAAATAATAGTCTCAAATTTCTCTCTAATCATGGTACCCTGCACAGTTCAAAGTAATTTTTGTAGGTAATAAAAAATACTGTATTAATTTCAGGGTCATTAAACTAATGGCAAATCCAAACATTTCTATGAAGGAACTTTTCCTCACTGAGCTTAGAGTATGTGTAACTAATTTCTCAGTCAGTTTCTAACAGAGGGAATGATAAAACCAATGATAGCCACTATCATCGAGTGCCCACAAAATGCCAGGTCCCCTATATGCACTATCTCATTTAAGTTACACAACAACCTCTAAGGAAGATTATTATTGTTATTCCCATTTTACAGATGAGTAAAGTGAGTCACAGAGAGGCTAAGTCACACATCTGACTCTACACAATTGGTAAGAGGCACAGATGGGGTTCAAGGACAGGTTTGTTTGACTTGAAGCCCATGATCTGAACCACTATCCTGGATTGCCTCCCATAAATAGGTCCGAATGGATAAGAAACTTCCAGGATCACTCAGCCAAGAGCACTTGATTCCAGGTTTTCTAATATGGACTAGAACCTGTTACATCCTTCTGGGTTCAGAGCACAACATGGGAAATCCCGCAGCCCTCTGGGAGGCAGCCATTCTGTTAATCCGTGTGCCATTTAGGAAATACTGAACACAAAGAAAAGCCTTTCACCACTGGCCTAGGTAGATAAATATTAGGAAGCCCATATGAACTAGTGAGAAGGACGTAGAACTCTTGTCACTATTCGTGAGGGAGTGGTTAGATACAGGACAGGGAAGGACCGATTGAGCTACCAACTCACTAAGGTGGCAAGGGTTGCCCTAAACATTTTATGGGTAATATTTCATTTATTCTTTACAAAGTTTGGAAGTAACTACCGCCACAGTGTGCTCTTTTTCAGATGAGAAAACAGAGTTTAGAAGATGTAGCTTGCCCAACATTGTACAGCTATCAAAAGAAGAGCCAGGCTTTGAGCATGAACACGATTGCAAAGCCCATAGAATTTCCCTTACCCTGCTTAGCAAGTGTAGAAGATTTAAGTTCTAGAGTGGAATTTGCCACTGACTCAACTTTTTGGGCCTCGGTTTCCTACTAGAACACGAACAGGTTGTATCAGATATTCTTAAAGATTTAACATCCCATTGTTCTAGTTTTCACCTCAAAGGCACAAAGACCACTAAAGGCCTTAAAGTCAATGAAAAAACTGAAGTCGTTGCCATTTCCTAACCAGACAATAGGCATGAGAATGAGTAATTAGGTTGGTCTAATTGTGATGTGCACAGTGATAAAGACATGCATAAAACATAGCAGGAAGGAGTGATTCATACTCTGCTGGGGGGTAACACAAACCCTACCAGACCTTTCAGTTCATAGAACAAGTGAAATCACACAGACAGAGAGAGGGTCTGGCTGCCATCTCTGTTCAACTGCCAAGCCAGCGGCAATGCTCCCCTATTCTGCCTGTCATATGCACCCCCCCCTTCTCTCACGTTACTATGGAGCAGATGTCCACAGAAATGGGTCATGGGATTGAGGCTATGGAAGGCGAGGGCAAGGATGGACAAGAACATATTATAAAGCACCATTACTGATGCCCGAGTGGGGGCAGGATATCAGTGAAGGGAAGATAGCCAAGGTGGCACCCAGGGGCACAGAAAGTGCATCGCTGGGAGAGCTCTCATGGGCAACTCTACTTATTTCTCAATCAAGCCTTGAAATGATCTGACATCAGAGCCAGAGAGCCTGTTGAAGGAAGGGGAGATGTGAAAATTGACAAAGCAAGAGAAGGCAGAAGCCACAAGTGTGAATTTGTGGCAAAACACCCATTTATGAAGCTCCTGGTGGGCTGTGCTAAGTTGAGATGATGTCTAAAAGAATCAATGCTGAGCATCTGTTGAATTATTGGTCTCTTTTATAATCAGGGATAGAAATTCTGGCAAGCACACCCTTTTATACCAGTCTTTGGAGTGTTTACAGAACAGTGGTGCCAACGGCTGGCCTGTATTGGCTGTGCATTTGGGACTGGTGGCATAGAAGAATGGCAATGGTGTACCAGTTCTACTGACTCACTGTCCAGGGGCCATTGGTATTCTTATTTTGGAATAGATGTTTGGAGCTACCAGAACTCCTACCATTTGGAGTTCTGGTTGCTGGTAGGAAGTTGTCCAGTGAGGCTTAAAGAAAGGGTGAAATATATCCTTGAAGGGTATGTCCCTGGTGAGTGTTTTAAGAGGAGGAAATTCCCGAGAGAGTCTCCCCTTTCCATGGTCTGGGCAGAAGGCTGGAATGAAGAACACGTGCTCACCAGCAGAGAGAGACAAGAATCTGTACAATTTTAAAAATAGATTTAATTGTATGACACACATTTAAGTTCACTGTATCACATTTTCGACTACTGCATATCTTGCTATCAGTGGAAATTAGAAACGTTTAAATGATGCAAAAAAAAAAATACTTTTCAGATTAAATAAGAAATCCTGAGCCAGCAGGGCCGAGGAACTGATGGAAGCCAGATGACCAGAATACACAAGGAAGAGGCCGGACCGACCTGCAGCCCAACCCCAACGCTTTCCCAGGGAGACCTAGGGGCTGCCTTACCCTGTGGCCAGAAGGCCCTTCCTAGTCCCCTGGCCTCTGTTCTTGCACTCAAGCATGAAGCCCTCCTTCCCAACGGAACCTAAACAACACCTGCTTATAAAGTTAGGTCAACCCAGGAATACATCAAAAACTCTTTTTTAATCTACTATCCCAGGTCACACTCTTTATTTAGAAAATGCTCAAACTTCTATCATGGTATTACTGACATGTTCCCATTAAGAGAGGCAAGATCTGCGATGGGGATGGTCTACCTTGGGTCAGCCTGCTTCGTAACAGGAATAGGTGTGTCTGCTAGGGCTGCCACAACAAAGTACCACATACTGAGCAGCTTAAACCACAGGAATTTATTGTCTCGCAGTTATGGAGGCTGGAAGTCCAAGATCTAGGTGTCTGTAGGGCCATGCTTTCGCTGAAGGTGCCAGAACACCACTGAGTCTGCGCCAGGTCTCGCTCCACGCATCTGGTAGTTTCTTGGCTTTAGATAGCATCCCTCCAATCTTTACACAACGTTCCTGTTTGAATGGGTCTGCACCCAAATTTCCCCTTTCTATAACAACACTGATCATATTGGATTAGGGCCCACCCTCCTCCAGTATCACTTCATCTGCAATTACAGTTACAATGACCCTATTTCCAAATAAGGTCACCTTCTGTAGAACTGAGGACGAATCAGCTTTGGTTGAAAATTCAACATACGAATTTTTTTGCAGGTGGGAGGGAGTTTTAAAGTTAACCCCTAACAAGAACACTGGATTTATTTCCTGGTTTGAGACATTATTTAAAGTTCACAAGATAAATCTACTGTACTGAAAAGATTGGGTTTCTATCAGTATGTTACAGAAAATAAATGTGGCATCAGATACGAGAAAGCCCCAGACTCTACGGTATTAGTACCAGTACAACTCAGTTCCCACTTCCTCCAGCCCTGGGTAAAGGTAACAAACTATGCCAATATCTTTAACAAAAAGAATAGGGTTTAACTATATGTTTTGCAACAGGTTCTAGGTACAAGGATTAGCAAACTACTGCCTGAGGGCCAAATTAGGTCTTCTGTTTTTGTAAAGAAAGTTTTATTGGAACACAGCCTCCCCATTTTTTAACCCATCCTCTGTGGCTCCTTTTGTACAATATCAGCAGAGTTGAGTTGCTGTAATTGAGACTGTGCGGCCCAGCAGGTCTAAAACATTTACTATCTGGCCCATTACAGAAAAACTTTGCCCACATGCAGGTTAGAACAATGTAGTACCAACAAAGACAATAGTCCTAGAGTAAAGGGAAATTCTAAGGAGGTAACACAGCACAGCTATTAGAGTTTGTATAAGGCCCAAGGACAAGTGTGAATGGTTATACTGCCTCCCTCATACAGGCTGAGGAGCAAGCTCTTAAAAAGATAATTCTGGCTCAGCACCTGTAGCTCAAGCGACTAGGGTGCCAGCCACATATACTGGAGCTGGCGGGTTCGAAATCAGTCCAGTCCTGCCAAACAACAATGACAACCACAACCAAAAAATAGCCGGGTGTTGTGGCAGGTGCCTGCAGTCCCAGCTACTTGGGAGGCTGAGGCAAGAGAGTCACTTAAGCCCAAGAGTTTGAGGTTGCTGTGAACTGTGATGCCATAGCACTCTACTCAGGGTGACAGCTTGAGATTCTGTCCCCGCCCACCCAAAAAACATAATTCTTGGGGAACAAGTTTCCCAGATCATCAAGACAGTACAACTCAGACATTTCTTCTCTTTCTAGAAATAGACAGTATTGCAATATTCTATGGTTCCCAAGGCAAAGCGATTCTCTGCTAGCCATAAAACCCTTTCACCCATAGGACTTAGTGTCTATAAAACAATTCATATCACCAGGGTTTGGATAGAGGAACCTGGCCCTTTTGGCTCCATGTCTTCCTGGAAGAACTGAGTTTCTTGTACCCTGGGACTATAGCCAAACACTCCAGGTGCACCGGGGCTGGTCTTTGAGGCATTCTCCTCAGTTCTTTGTGAAACAAGGAAAGTAAAATGGGGCTTTCAAAACATTATTTTATTTCACTCACAATGCTATCCTTTATTCTGAATTATGTGCTCCACCTTTGGAGTTTGACAATGTCCCATGTCATGCATGAGATGATGGTAAAAATGCTTGGTCATTGATCATTTATTTATTTTCTCATCTCTTCATTTGACCAAATAAAAAGTCAGAAGCCCAACATGCTTTTTTGTTCCTCCTGGTAATGTATAAGCTCCATATAGTTAAACACCGAGGAAGCATTGCTCTGGGCAGGGCCTATGGGTATAGCCATGGAGAATGGGTGCTCCCAGGTGACATCGCTAGCAAGTGCTCCACTCCTGATTGGCCTTTCATGCATGATTGCTCTCTTTGCTTGCAAGTCACAGAAACCCAACTGGAGGTAGCTGAAGCAAAAGAGGGGAACGCCTGACTCACAGGCTCAACTGCTGAAGACACAGGCATGGAGTGGGCCTCAGCCTCCGATTAACCAGGCTGTCTGACCCCTGTTCTCTTCCCTCTCTCCTCCATCCTCCCTGTCTCCTGGGGCACAGCTGTCAGCAGCTCCAGGCTTACTCACCTGCAGCTTTGGAAGTAAGAGAAAAAATGGTAGGTTTGGTTTTGTTGAAAAATCACAGAAATAGACTGGGCGCAGTGGTTCATGCCTATAATCCTACCACTCTGAGAAACCAAGGCGGGAGCACTGCTTAAGCTCAGGAGTTGGAGGCCAGCCTGAGCAAAAGTGAAACCCTGTCTCTACTAAAAATAGAAAAATTAGCCGGGCATCATGGAGGGCACCTGTAGTTCCAGCTACTTGAGAGGCTGAGGCAGGTAGATTACTTGAGCCCAGGAGTTTGAGGTTGCAGTGAGCTTGGCTGACATCAGGGCACTCTAGCCTGGGCAACAGAGAGAAACTCTGTCTCAAAAAAAAAAAAATCACAGAAAGAGACATAGTTGGCCTGATTATTCCTGAACCAAAGGGTAGTCACAGCCCAGGTTATCTGGTGGCTCCTCCATCACCTTCCCTGGGGCTTTACTCAAACATATCCTTGCCAATGAGGCCTTTTCATTTAATTTACAGGCTTTAGCCCCCAAGAAAATCCTGTCTCCCCTTATCCTGCTCTGTTTTATTTATCACCTTCTAAGACATAATATACTAGTTTGTTAAGATTGTTATCTAGCTCCTGTGTTGTATGAAAGGAGAGGTTGCATTCCCCTGCACAAGAAAGGAAGAGGCCCTCAGGCCTGACAGCAGGTATAGGTTTAAGGCATTACCACCTACTTTGTGGCATCTAACCATAGTTTTTATGATATGACCTTGTATGCATATCTAGAAAATCCCAAAGATGCCACCAAGAGACTCCTGGAGTTTATAAATAAATTCAGCAAAGTCTCAGGTTACAAAATTAATGTACACAAACCAATAGCATTTCTGTATACCAGTAACAGTCAAGCTGAGACTCTAATCAAGGAATCAATACCATTCATAATAACTACAAAGAAGAAAAAATACTTAGGAATAACCAGAGAGATGAAAGATCTCTACAAGAAGAACTACAAATCACTGAGAAAAGAAATGGCAGATGACACAAGCAAGTGAAAAACATATCATGCTCATGAATCTGCAGAATCAACATTGTTAAAATGGCCATACTGCACAAAGTGATTTATAGATTCAACTCAGTCCCCATCAAAATCCCATCATATTTCATAGATCTAAAAAATAAAAAAAAAATTCTGTGCTTCATATGGAACCAAAAAATAACCTGAATACCCAAAACAATCTTAAGCAAAAAGAATAAATTTAAAGGCATCACATTACCAGACTAACTACTACCACTATAATGTAAATTTCATAAAAGCAGGGATTATTATGTGTTTTGCTTATTAATATACCACAGTGTCTACAACAGCGCCTGGTGCACAAGGGTTCAATAAACATTTGCTGTGGAATGAACAAATGAATGGTCTATAGGGTCAGTCTCCCCTCACTAGAAGGTAATCTTCCCTTTAGAGCAGGGATTTTGATTTTTGTTTTGGGGTTTTTTTCCTAAGCAACAGATAAATCCCAGTATCTAGAATATTGTTCACACCTATAGGACCCTCACTGAGTATTTGTTGACTTGACGAACCAATGATTCCCTGTAGCCTTGGAGATAGCCTGATCATGGAACTCCATCTCCATGGCTACGGTGATTCATTGATTCACTGCCCAGAAATGGAGTTCTGCTGTGATTAACAAATATCCACTATGCCTTCCTAAGATGGACCCCAATGTCAAGTTCTAATACTGTATAAGGTGATAGCTTGGCACAAAACAATAAAATATGACTGCTCAGGTGAATAATACAGTGAGGATGAGTATAACTGAGCCAAAGTTGACAACTAAACTTGACACACAATACCAGGCTTTAAAGTCATTCTCCAACTGATCCTTCCAGGTTCCTTCTGCACTTTTCTTGACCTTGAACTTCAAGAAAAATGCAGGTTTCAGTTGATGAGCAATATTAAGGGGTATGCTTCTCTGTATATGTGTTAGCCTTCATAACTTCTGTTATTGATACCATAATTTTGTTCAATTTTTTTAAATCTACACATGCAAACCTTCTATTATACCAAACCTTTGATCTCCCCTTACTTTGAATACCTCCATATAACTTGTTGCCATGGAAATAATCACAAACACCTCATTTAATTGTGTAAACAGCACACAGCTCTGTCCATCTTAATCTCATCAATAGGCAGTTTCATTGTTCCCTTTTCTGCTTTAAGTTTTTATCTTAGTTTAGATGAATTTAGAATGCCATGCTTAAGGACTCAGGTGTTTCAAGTCAACAACAAAATTAAATTTCTCTTGATAATTTACTATCCTAATTCAATATTCAATTAATTTATATGTAGAAGAGACCATCTTTAACAAGCTGGAACCCAAATTCATAAGAAGATCAAAATTTCAATTTCGATTTAATTATCTGAAACTGAAGACTGCCTTATTTAGGTTAAGATGACAAAGAAATATTTTAAAAATAAGAGGGATTCTCTGAGAACAGAGTCTAAAGAATATTAGATGGCTTCCCACAGCAGCTCATAAATGCAGCCAAATATACCCCAAATGTTTGTTGTTCTTATTTATTTTTGAATGAGGTTACCAGATAAAATATAATATTGTGAACATACTCCTACTAAAAATTATTTATAGTTTATCTAAAGTTCAAATTCAACTAGCCATTTTGTATTTTGTTTGCTAAGCCTGGCAACCCTATTATGAGACACAATTAACCACCAAATATTCCATAAACCATTCAACTTTTTTCTAGTTCCCAGGAAACATGAAGGAGTTTCTATTAGGAGAAAAAGGAAAGATGCCTCTCAGGAACCAATAGGTCTGCTGAGAATGAAAAGGGTCAGCTCAGATCTTGGGTGCTGGCTCCTCAGCACAAATAGGACCCCTAAAACTTGGCATAGTGACTGATGACCCTATGCCCAGTTTCATGCAGGATGGAGTGAGAAAAATAGTTGCAACCTCAGGCTCAATAGCCCCGAGGCCTAGTGGCTACGTGGCCTCTCAAGGATACAAAACTGTTTACCGATGCACATTGTCACTCACTTCTAATTTGGGCAATGAAAATCCTGCAAAATTCTCTTAGGTTCTTCCTTCTGCTTAGCTCTGGAGTCAAGTCAAGAGGACAGTTTTTGTTCTTAGTGAGTAAGTTACTGAAATTTTCTGGCCCTAGTTGAGCCTCTCTTTCTAGACTTTACCCATAAAATGGGAATAACACTGGCCCTATCTGACCCTAACTGCCGTTCTCAAGTGAGAGCATATGAGATAATAAAGATACATGGCTCTTACACAGCATAGGCAAACATCCTATGAACATAAGAGGGTACTGCTGTTGCTGCCTGTTGTGATTTCCTCAGGTCATCCAGTTTTGTATATGACAAGAAAGACCAGTGGGGATGAGGTGGCTTATTTAGCAGAACAGAAAGGCCTCTTGTACTTAACATTCGAATCTTTCTGACCCAAGTGAGAAAGGGGCCGGCAGCTCTTGGGTTTCTAGCAAGGAGAGCGCAATATCACGGAGCAACAAACCAACGGGCCCTGGGACAGCCCTTCGAGATCTCCACGGGACTAACAGCTGCCATCCTCTCCAGAAAAGCCTGTCAGGAGGTCACCAAATCGCTCTGAACACAGGGCATGTTGAAGTAATTGCAGCTGCTGCAACAAAACCAGATCCCTTTTCAAACCACTGCTCAAGCCACTGGTCCCATCCTGGGGCCAGAAAACGATAGGTTGTGGAAGACAAGGAAAAAGAGGGAAATTATCTTTGTCCATAGCCCTTGAGAAAGGAGGAGAGGGCAAAGGAGAGAAATATTCTTGCTTCTAAGTTTTCATAAGACAAATGCTTTGTGTGACTCTGAGGGAAGACAGGAAAGGTGAGATGTTCCCGCTGATACCTGAAGGCAGAGGTCAGCGTGAGCTTCCTGGATCATCTGGGGCTGGAGTGCTGGCTGGGCGACTGGCTGAACTCTGGACGTTGATAAGGATAAAGGAGAGGCTCCACCGGTGCTTCGGAACCTACCCACCCTCTGTGTCCATGTCATCTGCCTTCAAAACTGCCACCCCGCTGTTCTCCTTTCTTTTCTTTCTTTATGCATCTTTAGCTGTTACAGGGAGCTGGAGAAAGTATGTATTTACATATTCGCACACATTGTACAAAATCTTATTTTCTTATTCTTCATTTAAAAATAAAAATAACATTTTTAGCTCCCCTTAAAAAAAAAAAAATACTCTGCGAAAGAAAATCAGGTTGATTTTTTGTCTGTATGATGCTAATCTGTTTTAATTTTCCCTTGCTGGTCTGTGGCTCTCAGGAAAATGATTTCTTACCTTCGCCCCTAAATAGTACATTTTCATAATTCAAATTCTTCACATTTCTCATTCTTGTTTAAAAACTATTTTTTCTTACAATTTTTATTTATTTATGTTCATTTACTTATTTATCTTTAGACAGAGTCTTGCTCTGTTGCCCAGTCTGGTCTTATATTCATAGTCTCGAGCAATCCTCCCATCTCAGCCTCCCAAAGAGCTGGGATTACAGGTGTGTGTCACCTGCCTAGCCACATTTCTCCTTCAGAGACAATTATCTTTTAAATTCTGCTTTGGCAGTCACTAACAATTTAGAAAATATGCAGTCTTTTTTTATGAAATTAGCTTTCTATTTCTATATATAGGTGTAGAAAACATGTAGAAAATATGGAGACTATATACACATTCTTAAAACTGACATTAATTTCAAATCCTTAGAATTTGTCTGAGTCTTATATTGCTTTTTTAAAAAGTTATTTTTATCGTGGTAAAATACACATAAAATTTACCATTTTAATCATTGTTAAGTGTATAGTTCAGTAGTTTTAAGTGCATTCACATTGTTGTGTAAACTATCTCTAGAACTAGAACCCTTTCATCTTGCAAAACTGAAACTCTCTACCCACTAAACACCTCCTCATCCTCCCTCCCCCCAGTCCCCGACATCACCATTCTACTTTCTGCCTATGAATTTGATACTTGCTAGGGACTGTATATAAGTGGACTCATACAGTATTTGTTCTTTTTTCAGTGGCTTGTTTCATTTAGAATAATGCCCTGAACTTTCATCTGTTTTATAGCATGGAAAAGGAATTTCCTTCTACCACATTTTGTGTATCCATTCATCTACAGATGGACCGTTGGGTTGCTTCCCCTTTTGGCTATTGTGAGTCATGCTATGAATGTTAGTGTACAAAGACTCTGCTGTCAGTTCTTTGGGGCATACACCCAGAAATGGAATTGCTCAATCACGTGGTAATTCTATTTTTACGTTTTCAAGGAACTGTCATACTGCTTTCCATAGTGGGTACAACATTTTACACTCCTCTCAACAGGATATAACACTTCCAATTTCTCCACATCTTTGTAAACACTTGCTGTTTTCTTTTTGTTTGCAGTTTTTTGTTGTCTGTTTTTACAGTAGCCATCTTAATGGATAAAAGGTGGTATTCCACTGTGGCTTTGATTTGAATGTCCCTAATGATAAATGACGTTAAACATTTCTTATGTGCTTTTGGTCATTTGTGTCTCTTCTTTGAAGAAAAGTCTATTTCAAGCCCTTTGCCCATTTTTTAATCGAGTTGTGTTTTTGTTGTTAAGTTGTGGGAGTTCTTCATGTAGTCTAGATATGAACTCCTTATCAGAAATGTGATTTGCAGATATTTTGCCCCCTCCATAGGCTTCCTTTTCACTCTGTTGGTTGTGTCCTTTGGTGTAAAAAGTTATTCATTTTGATGTACATGCATTTCTTTTAAAGGGAAATACAGATATTAAGATACACAGAATATACATATACATACATATACACACATATATAATTTTAGATTAGCACTCACTGACTTAAACTTCAATCTTAGTTTCTCTGTGATTCTTATATAGTGTCATTTAACCACAAATCAAATCCTAGTACTATATTCATCATAGAACATATACAAATGTATATATTGCTTTCAAGGGGTTAATTCCAGGAACTGGAAAAGCCCTTCCCTTACACACAACTGGAGGTTTCACTCAAGTTCAAAACATTATTCCCAGTTAATATAAATATGTACCCAGAAGGGGTAATACTAAAATGCTGTTATCAGACAGTGTTAACAAAGCACTGCAAAGGAGCATAAGCTTTTTACAAGGGAGAAGGAAGGAAGGTGGCAGGAACAACCAAGGAATTGAGTCAGAGAAAAACTAATATAAGGCCATGGGGATGTAAACCAGTGCTAAGAGGTGACACTTACACGGCACTTACAATATGCCAGGTATTGTTCGAGTTGCTTTGCATGTATTAGCTCAGAGATGAGTGTAAGTATTTCCTTTGATGATGAGAAAACAGAGACTCAAGGAGTTTAAGTAACTTGCCTAAGACTACACAAAGAATAAGTGGCCAAGCCAGGCTTCAAAGCAATCAAGTATCTAAAAATGCTCTTAAGAGACAAGTGATCCCCACATTCTGGTATTCAGACCCTTGTACAACCCCTGACCACATTAAGCTAGGGTAGGTCTGTGGTCAATAGCATGCAGCCAAAGTAATAGTGTGTCTCTTCCAAGATTAGATCATGAAAATATAGTGGCTTCTGCCTTGGTGGCTCTCTCTCTCAGATCACTTGCTCTCTGAGAAGCAGTTTCGTGACATGAGTGGTCCTATGGTGAGGGCCTATAGCCAGTGTCCCTTACTATAGGACCATATGGTGAGGAGTGGAGGCCTCCGACCAATAACCACCTGAATGAGGTTGGAAGTGGGCCCCAGGCAAACCTTCAGATAACCCCAGCTGTGGCCAATATAGCATTTTAATCATAACCTCTTGAGATATGCTGGGCTGGAACCATACAGCTAAACCCCTCCCAGATTCCTGACTCTTAAGGGCATAAAATAATATATGCATGTTCTTTTAAGCTGCTAAATTTGGGGATAATTTGTTATACAATAATACATAAGTAAAACAGCCTCTTGGCTCTCTGGGCCTATTTTATAATTTTGTCCAGTGTAAGAGCTTAAGAGAGAAGGCCAAAATGTCAAATTATTTCCCATATTTCAGTTTGATTCTCTATTAAAGTAATTGTTACGCACATCCTATCTTAGAGCAATGTCACTCTTCTAGTTACCATGTGTGACATTCACAATCACAGACTACAACTTACAACCTAAACAAGATTCTCCAAACTATTCTTTCTTGGGGAATAAAAGCCTTGGGGTTTCCTCACTAAAATTTCTATGGTATTTTCCAATTTCAACCCTATCCCAAAAGCCTCTTTTTCCTGTCTTCCTTCCAAGTAACCAATCAGAGAAATGTTTGGATGAAATGCCATGTTTCTTGGAAAAATCTGTACTAAATATCTCTTAGGTGAATGGGTTGTATTCTCATTCATGTTCTGCATACACCACCTCAAATCTTATTTCTTTAAACCCTCAAACTAGTGATTCTTAAACTATTTAACATTTTTAAAATTTGGGGGAGGGGCGCACAATGGGTAGTTACTTTTAAAAATGCATTAAAGTGTAGAACTGTGCAGTTAGGTTCCTTGAAACTTTGTTAAAGTTAATTAAAGCTCATTTCTTTTGAGAATGTGTAACACCCATAGAGATCACTGGAGACCCATCTAGGGTGTCTCTAGTGTTGAGATTTAATTTTCTCTGAAATTATATTCTAAACTCAAACAGTAAGCACTCAAACCAATATATTTAGGTGCTCCTTTAAATAATTCTGTCTCTGTTTGTCTGGGGGCAGATTTCCTCTGTAAAGTTCTTCCTATCATTAAATAAAATTTGCAGGAGCCCATTGTTTTGGACTGAGCTCCTGCAGCTAGGCCCCAATAGACCAAAATGGAATCGCTCTTATTAAGTGCCACATAATCAAACTGAAACTTAAAAAACAAACAACAACAACAAAAAAAACCCAAAAACAAAAACAAAAAACAGGAAAATGCCCAAATAGGTTAGTTTTCAAAAACAAAAACCCTAGGAAGTTCATAGCAACCAATCAAAAGGGACCCAGTCAACCTGAGCCACCATTAAGGAAGTCCCCTCTTCTTTCTCTCAACGGCGGAAGGTACCCGAAGTAACCTGGTGTTAACCAATTAGCTTTTAGTGCCATTTCCCTCTTCCTGCTCAAGCTGACTGACAGAATCCCACTGTTCTGCTACCTCTGTCCATGGAGCTCCCGTCTAAGCTATAGACTGCAAGCTGTCTGGATTGTGAATCCCTAATAAAAGCCAATGAGATCTCAATTTGTTGGAATATTGTTCTTTGACGCTCTGTTTGATTGTATCAGGAAAGACCACCTACAATGCTCTCAGTGATTTGAGAACCCAAGGCTGCTGCACTGAACGCCCACAGAGCTCTAGGCACACATGCATTTGTCTTGCAGGGCTGCCCTTACGTTCACAGGCGGGCAAACAGGCTCAGAAATGTAAAAGGATTTGTCCCAGATCACCAAGTCATAAGAAGAGGGATCAAGGTTTGAATTCAAGATGGCCACCTTGCCTGTGGCCTCCGCCCCAGGGCAGCTACCAGGACAGCCTCCATATGCTCTCCCTAACTAGCCCTTCAGAGCTGTGGGTCCCCGCGGGCTACATAACCCCAAGTCCCATTAACCCTCTCACTCACTTTTCAGCCTCTGCTCATTTTCAAAGTTTACTTCACGGCCTTCCTCACTCCTGGTGCTCAGAGCTCTCCTTATCAGAGATGAAAACACCTGTCTACATCTCACGGATGTGGGCTTTGTGCCAAAGTAACCATCACAGCCAGCCTACTTCTCCAAGATTGAGCCAGGAACTCTAGCCTTTTCTGATCACCTTTTATTTATTTTTTAATTTTTTGGAGACATTATTTTGGACATGTTTATGGGGCACATGTGAAATTCTGTAGCATGGATACACTGTGCCCTGATCAAGTCAGGGTATTTAGGGTTTCCATCCCCAGAGTGAATACTTACTTATTTCCATGTGGTTGGCACATTTCTAGTCCTTTCTGTACTAGCTCTGGGCAGATCTGCTTGTAGACGTCCTCATATCCACACACGCATGCTCACTGTCACACCACACACACACACCTCAGAGGCACTCACACAAACATGTACGTTCCTCACAAGCTGTACACAAGTCCCCCTCACATACTCCACACACACTCTCACATATATGCCTCAGAGACACACACAACCACACATACCTCATACGGTATACACAGACACATTCCCACCTCACGTGTGCACCTCAGAGACACACACATCTCACATTCTATATACACACACCTCACTACTACACACGCGCACACACCTCCCCACCACACTCAAGCTTACCCCAACAATTGCCCATGAGGCCTCTTCACCCTTGAGCTCCACTTCTCACAGGGAGCTTTCTGCCACCACTCCCCCAGGGTGAGTCAGGAGGCTCTGCCACGCTCCCCACTATTTTGTCCTTGTCTGGTCTGTCTTCCCCGGCAATATCGGGACTCCTGGGGGCAGAGGCTGTGCTTTATTCCCGCTTTATATCCTCTCTTCCCCCCCACCCCCACCCTGCAGTGGGCATGGCACCCAGCCCTCAGGGGACTCTTGGTGTTTCTGGAATGTCTGAGTGAATTCTGTTTTGGCAATAAAGAGCACACTGCACTAGGAACCCTGCACAACCTACTGACTCCGGCTGTCTGGGTCCAAATGTTAACCTGAAAAGCTGACGCTAAATCTCTCCAAACCACAGATTGCTCATCTGCAAGGTGGAGATAGAGTCAATGGCAACTGACACCTGGCTGGCTGGGAAGATTCAGTTGGGTTTCACATGTGTGTAGGTAGACCTACCAAACAAATAATACCATTCTCAATCATTAATGGGGGAGCTCAGTTAAAAAAGCCAACCCTGATGGCGGGTCTAACCAGGCAAACCAGTGATTCTTCCGCCTTCCTGGGCTTCTCTTATCTCAAACAGACAGGTGCCCCAGCACAATGGATTCAAGAAAAGCGACTCTCAATACAGTTTAACCCCTGGGCATCTCTGCCCCTAGGGGGACTAAGCCCTCAATAAACAGATGTGTCTTCCAGCTCAGAAGTGCAGACACATGTGCGTTCATGTTTATAACTGTAGCCTTTGTTCTAAATCCATACCAATATCCGTTTAGTATTTCTAACAGATTGGTTCTTTCTGTGATGTAACTGTCTGAGTAAATGAAAAGCATTTCCCTGTGGCCTGCCTATCACACTTTTTTTTCTGTCCTCTAATTGGGAACACTTTCAAACCTCTCAACTCCTGTTTGCTGCACAGCGAGGTGAAGATTTCACTTTTTTCCTATTAAAATTTTCTTTTGAGTCAAAACAGGGAAAAAATTAGAGCTGACAGAAGGCAGGTGCAGAAAAATATATATACAATGTCGTGAGTCAAAATAAGGTTAGTGGTTCAAGTCCATCCGGATGGCAGCCTGTGGGAGAGAACCAAGCCCAGCAGTCTTGGCTGCAGATCCCTGGCACCACCCCCACCCTGTCTGTGCTAACCTCTTCGCAGGACATCTGCCTTCTCACAGACCAGCTTCCAAAATTCCTGCATGGCAATTTTACCCACTGCAAATGCCACACATTCCCACACATTAGAGATTTCATGATTTTCCTGCTGAAAAGCTAAGTGGGAAGGGGGTGGGGAGGCCAAGGCAAGCTCAACTCCACCGTAACGTGCTGGAAATAGATTGCATTCCTCAATGTGCTGCCTTTGGCATTTCAGACCCACCCAACCCCTTCCTGATTTGATTACATTGCTTGATATTTCATGGATTCTAAGGATTGGCCTAAGAGGGATGGAATTATCTCTGGGTGCTGTATGGATTCCCCTACTCTGCCCACATGCTCACATTCCCTCTGGGGAGGCTGCCTGGGGCTCAGCCCAGCTGGAGGAAGAAGGAAACCTGCTTCTGATGAGAATCTGGGTCGGGCTCCAGCCACCTGTCTCGAGGCATGTCACCTGAGCACCTGCTGTAGGCAGGCACCGCCCCAGGCCCCAAGTACTTGATGGTAACATTCAGTGAGCAATATGACAGACAATTGGAGGTCTGACTACGTGGGGCATGGAGGGATCTTGATTTTCCTGCCTGTCCCGGAAGATGAAGATATCAATCAGCAGTGAGGGAGGGGAAGGGGGTCAGTGGGCTCCTGCCCAGCAGGAACAATGTGAGGGTATATAGTGCACTTCCTGGGTGAAGGAAGGACACAACTACAACTTGGGCTTTAACTTACAAACGCAAACAATGTAACCTAATCATATGTACCCTCATCTTAATCTAAAATTTAAAAAAAAATAATAAAACAAATTTTTTTTTAAAGAAAAGTACATTGAGAAGTCAATTGTAAAAAAAAAATAAGAAGGTATCAGTAAGAAGCAGCGTCTGAGCGCTATGAGGGAGACTAGATCCGTGTCCGGAGCAGCCCCTCCCCAGCCCACTGTCCCAGGGCCCACCTGCAGGATGCTTTACTGAGGACCGAAGCAACTGAGAGAGACAGAAAGAGGAAAGCGAGTCACGGATAACAAATGTCATGTAGCTCTTTATATCTTAAAGTTGATACTTTTTAAAATATGTGCTCTGTGAATAGAGTACCAAATTCAACAGTACAGAAAGGTGTACAGTGGAGGCTGAGTCCTCACCCACCCAGCAACCAGTTTCCATCCCCAGAGACAATCCCCTTTATCAATTTCCCGTGGAGGCTTCCGGAGGTGTTCTGTGCATGTCTAAACACTTTACAAAGTGCTTTCACAACAAAGAGAGTGCGGTGAGTGCCAAAGATGATGTCATGATATTACGCTGGGTTCTCATAATCCTCAACGCCACCCAAGTAGCTTAGATGAGGGAAATGAGTTATGAGTTGGTTTAAGTCAGTCAACCAATTACCTATTAAACTCCTGTGTGACTGTGTTAAGAGTTTGCTAGAGCTGCTGTAACAAATCAGCACAAACAGAGTGGCTTAAAACAACAGAAATTTATTTTCCCATGGTTCTGGAGGCTAGAAAGCCCAGAATCAAAGGGACACCAGGTTGATTCCCTCTGTGAATCAGAGGGGTCAGAGGAACGCTCTGTTTCACGTCTCTTCTCCTGTCTCTGGCTAGTGGTGGCATCGCTCCAATTTCTGCCTCTGTCTTTGTCTGGCGACCCTCCCCATGTTCATCCTCCATGTCCAAATATTAGGCCCAGCCTTATCTTCTATGACCTCGTCTTAAACTTGATGAATGTTCTATTTCCAAATCAGGTCACATTCACGGGTTCTAGGTGGACATGAATTTGAAGGGGACACCCTCAAAGAGGTTCTTCTGTGGACACCATGCTAACATGCCTTACGTGCTAACGTGCTAAGCACTGTGGTACCCAGGGTGGACGGCTAAGAAAGAGGAGGCCAGGGTGGAAGTCATCTGAGTGGACAGCACAAAAGGTGTCCAACACAAGAAAGCTTTTAAAGGGTTCTCAGGAGCAACATGGCCCCACAGAGCTGTGACCCACTGTCTCAAAGAGAACACAGCCTCTTCGTTTCCACACCATGAAACCCAGTCAAGGGCACACAGTCCCATCAATGGTTACACCCAAATGCTTTATTCCTGATTGAGTCTGCGATGCTTTCACTTCCCTTTGGAAAAGCACATCTCTGATCAAAATAGCATTGCCTGTCATTTTGGCGAAAGGTCTTTGAGATTTTGAATTCATGAAGGCTGCCAGGGGAGGCAGAAACATCTGACCTTCTTTATTATCCCTGTAGGTTCAGACAAAAAACATTAGCCTCGCAATAGTTCCCTTCTATATTTGCAGTGTGCAAGGTCAGCTGTGATGTGAAAACTGTACAGGGGATTGTTAGATGCTTCCACTACTTCTGGAAAGCTGAGATGTGCCTGGGAAGGGCTTAGGAACACAAGAGACCAGGAGTCAAGAATGGGTATTGCTAAAACCACACTTTGGAGCACTCGGTGGTGGAGATCTTTGGAAAAATAACCACTGTTACCCATGAGTGTACACTTCTGAAATGTTCTTCTGAGGTAATTGACTTCTTTTCATCTGCAGAGGGCCCTGCCTGTCATGGTACTATTATAAATAAGGTGAATTCTATTTACGAATGAGTAGAGGCTAAAAGGCAAAATTTTTCTCTAATAATAGATTTGCTGGGCAAGAATAATCTGATTGGCTTCTTTGAAATGAGATGAAAAACAAATTGATTCATGTAAATGTGTTTCCCTTTGAAGAGTACTCCCATGCACTGAACTGGGGCAAAACATGATATAATTAGCAGTTGTCATAGCAATAGGATATATCCCTAAAATTCAGATGGGATTGTACTTCACAACACACAAGGAGCCCGGTTTTATAGATCTACCCCACAAAAAATTCCACATACCTAATGTATCTTTTCTATACCTAATGATCTTAGCCTAATTCTCAATCTTCTAAGCAGAGATCAAATGCACAATGATAGTATCAATGGAATTTTCTAGAAGGCTTTAGAAATGAAATCCTTCTCACTAAATAGCCAGGGCATGTATCCCGATGCTCATTTTGAAACTGTGGCTGCTGTCATCTTTTGGTGTGGTGAGGAAGGAGGTGCAGATGAAGAGAAGGAGGAATGTTTATTTAAAATTCCAAGGTACAGAGGAAGCCCTGGAAAAGTTTATTAAAACAATAAATGACTTTCTCCCACCTATTTTCTATACCCCTCTCCTACTTCCTGGTAAAAATAATGACAACGGTTAATTAATAATAACAGCAGTGAGGACGACAGCTGACATTCACAGAGTGTCTAACAGGCCTCAGGTACCCTGCTGGCTGTTTACAGACATCTTCTCATTTAGTCCTATCAACAATGTAATGGCACCAATACTGTAATTATTCCCATTTCACAGATGAGGTAACTGAGGCTCAAGGTCACACAGCTGTAATTCAACTTCAGTCATTAGCTCAGGGGCTCACACCCTTAAACACTATCTGCTTCCTTGAATACTCTTCTCATTGTGGTGAATCTCCTAGAAAAGGGTAAATACAGCCTGTGGCAGAAACTGGGCAAGTCTAGGACCATTGGTGACCCTCAAACAGAAGCAAGCCCAGCTGCAGGTAGAGGTGGGATGATGTCCTACTGGCAGTTGTGCACAGGGGACAATAACCTTATGAACAGGAGGCTCTGCTACGGTACGGGGAAAGAACACAGCAACTCTCAGAACAAGCTATTTCCAGAGATTCAGAAAGGTGGGAAGCACCAGAGACCACTCAGTAGCAAGAAAGGTCACCCTCTGGCAAAGATTCAGTGACCAGTCCCTAATATCCCTGAGTGGGGAATCTCCTAGAAACCTGTTTGCTAGCAGCGGGCCCAGTGTCTGAGTAAGACCCCAGAAAGTGGGGATGCTGCCGGGTGTCCTGGTGTTGAACAGACCCCATGAACTTAGGCTAACCAGTGCTTCCCAGGCTTCCCCAGTTGTAAGCCTCCACTGGCTTCAGTGAATTTGCAGATTCTCAGGACCTACCCCAGAGCTCTGGAGGAAAATTACCAGGAGTGGAGCCTGACACCCAGGTGATCCTTACAGTTAAAGTTTGGAAAACACTGAGGGAAATGATTCAGAGCCTATATCTATAAGTGGAAGTTAAGAAAGCTTAGCTGTGAAGAGAGGGGGAAAGTGGGAAGAAACCAGATAGGAAATCACCAATGCTGTCCAAAGATGTTAGGGTCACCAAGCGATCCAATGTTCCTGGAACTGAGGGCATTCCTGGGATATAAGACTTTCATTTTAAAATTGGGATAATTCTAGCCAAACCCTATTATGAAACTACATCCAGTATTACCATAAGTCTTACATGACCTCAGAGTTTTAGAACTATCTAAACTTTCCCTTTCCCAGTAGAATTCAGCTTTACCGGGCATTAGAAGGGAAACATTGCTAAATAAAGTATTGCA
Organism: Perodicticus potto; assembly: GCA_963574655.1. Lineage (NCBI taxonomy): Eukaryota > Metazoa > Chordata > Mammalia > Primates > Lorisidae > Perodicticus > Perodicticus potto. The sequence continues at coordinate 16,710 of CAUYRH010010780.1, read as the reverse complement.
TATTAAATTGTGTATAACTGATGGCTCCACTGGACTCCCAGAGGTATTTCCATTTTTTTATTAAAGAGGAACTATAACTTGTTTTGCTCCTGCATTTCCTTTGCAGTTGTAATTGCTTTTCAGAATATCTTCAAAAATCAACAGGAAAACTCATAGAAGCAATTCAGAAAACTGATACAGGAACCTAATTTATAATTTAAATTTGCAAGAGAAAATAAAAATTTCTACTTCTCTCTATAGCAATTGTGCTTTCCATTAGTCAAACTTAGACACGAATTTTTGCTGTCCTTTCAAAACAATTTTAATTTCTGCTTGATTTTCTTCTCCCAAATTTGGTACTGTGACTTTAAGAAAAAAAAAAAAACTTTCCACACACATCTGAAGCCATTTTCTTGGGGCTTGCTAGGATAAATTAGAAAAGCAAGATGGATAATTAAACTAAATATTGTATGTAGAGTTAATCCAAATTCCAGAGCAGTGGGCTTTACCAAAAAGATAATTATAATAAAATATAAACACAGAAGGGATGAAATGATCCAAACCTTCAATTTGACATTTGCTAGGGAATTTGCCTCACAGAAGCTAAGGAAGAAGACATCTGAGAGATGACCTTCCCCCAAAGTCACAAAGTCCACAGTCGGGAAGAAAAGTTGACCGGGAAGGGACCTTGACTCTGGAGCCCAAGTCTAGTTAGAAAAGAGGCAGGAGCCATGCAAGTGTTTCTGTCTACTTCTCTTTATTTCTGAAAGTTGATACAGGGTTAAGAGAGGAAAGAAGTCCCAGAAGGGAGGCAGTTACAGCAGAGTGTGTAATGTGCACAGATTCTACCTTAGTGCTTGCCTCAGTTCTAATCCCAGCTCTGTTACTGCAGCTCAATTTACAATTGCCAAGATGTAGAAACAACCTAAATGCCCATCAACCCAGGAACGCATTAACAAACTGTGGCATATGTACACTATGAAATACTATTCAGCCATGAAAAAAGATGGAGATTTTATATCTTTTGTATTAACCTGCATAGAGTTGAAACACATTGTTCTTAGTAAAGTTTCACAAGAATGGAGACCAAGAATCCGATGTACTCAATGCTAATATGAAGCCAGTAGATGATCTAATGCACATCCTCACAAGAGAAAAACTCAATTCAATTCAAGATGGGGAGAAGGGGAAAGTGGGAGGGGGATGGGTGTGCTCCCACTTCATGGGCACAATATAAGGTTATGTGGCACACCTCTTGGGTGTGGACACAACTACAAGAAGGACCTACCTAACAAATGCAACCATTATAACCTAGTTGTTTGTACCCTTACATTTCCCAGCTCTGCCACACATTAGCTGTGTGGCCTTGTGTAAGTCAGTCAAGCTCTCTTTGTCTGATGTGAAATTGAAATAGCATCTACCTTGCATAGCAGTTGTGAGGATAATGCATGGGCTACTATATGAATAAAGCACTTAGAACAATGCTTCCCACTTAATTAGTGCTATTTAAGTGTGTGCATTTATTAAGGATATGCTAGCAATCTCCACATTTACATCTTCAGCATATTATTAGTTTTTAAAATTTGCTATATAGCAGAAGGTACTCAGGAAGGCCAATTGCAATCCACCAAGTCATTCTGCTGGGTACCTGAGGTATGTTGTGGTGGTTGTCTGAATTAGTTGCTGAAATTTAACAATTGAGAAATACCTTGTAAAAATCCAGATTTCCAATTGTTTTTTGAAAACTAAAAAGATCTGGCTACACTAGGCTCACATTTGCATGGCCTCTATTAGCTAGAGCTGGGGTCAGCTATTAAATGACATATGTGCTCCTCGATTTGTCACAGATTCTACTCAGTTGGCATACTGTAGGCAACTGAATTTGCAATACTTATGTTAAGTCAGGAATCAACATATTATGGCCCAAGGGCTAAACTCAGTACACCACCTGGTTTTGTAAACAAAGTTTTACTGGAATAGCACACTCTTTCATTTACATACCGCCTTTGGTTGTCCTCAACCACATGGGAGAGTAAAGTAGTTGCAACAGAAACCATATGACCCACAAATCCTAAAGTATTTATTATCTGGCCTCTTTCCAAGTTGGCTGACCCCTGCTTCTGAGGTATTGTCCTTTAGTGGAGAGTTTGCTTAAAGACAGCAAAATATTTTTATATTTAAGAAAACATAAGCTTCATTCAAAATGAATGATTATTATTTAGCGGCAGAGTCAGTTATCTTGAGTCACAGATAATTCAGAGAGCCATTATCTTGAATCACAAAAACCTGAAGCACTCAGGAGTTTACAAGGTTAGGACCTTCCAGGTGACCATAGTTCCTTATCTCCCCCTGGTGGCCATGTGCCTAAATTGTAGGTATAGTTAACTACAAGACATCGATCAGGCAGTGTAACCTTCCTGACACCATCTTTAAGGACATAGAGCAGGGGTCTGCAAACTTTTTAAACAGGGGGACAGTTCACTGTCCCTCAGACCGTTTGCGGGCCGGACTATAGTTTAAAAAAAAAACTATGAACAAATTCCTATGCACACTGCACATATCTTATTTTGAAGTAAAAAAACAAAACAGGAACAAATACAAATACAATATTTAAAATGAAAAAAAAAGGCACCCCCATCTGCAAAAAAAAAAAATGCCCTCCTAACTTCAGGATAAAAAGGCCCCTTAACTGCAAAACAAGGCTCTACTAAATGCAAAATAAAAAAAAAAATAGACCTCCTAACTTCAAAAAAATAAATCCTAACTTGTTCTTACCTTGGTCCTCAGGCAGCAACAGGCTCTGCACAGGCAAGCTTGTGACTCCTCTGATCATGAAGCTCAGTCTCACCTGAGACTGAGAGGAGGAGTTGAGAGACAGAGAGAAGGAGGAGAGTCGGAGAATGCTGTGCACATTCCACACATGCACACTGTGACCTGGGGCTAGTCGGCTGCTAAGCAGGACAGGCTACGGTGGGCCGTAGTTTGAGGACCCCTGACATAGAGTATTAAGTTTTGTGGATTATAGAATTCTTTTCCTAGAGTACCAAGTGAAATAACCATTTCCTCTTACTTCACCTTGAGTAACTTGAATCTTCCTTCTTGCTTCTTCATTAGGAAAATAAAACTGAAGGAAAGCATAAAAATGATAATCATTAGAAAAAATATGTAAGCATCTTTATAATAGTGATGAGTGAACATTTCTTCCCTCATGAAGTTTATTTTTAATATATTACACTATCATTATTTTACTAAAATAATCCTTTACGATAAATATAACAGGTTTTATACATTATTCATCTATAGACCTGTGTTATTAATGCTGCCACTGATTTATACAACACACAGTAGCCCTCCCAAAATACTTGCATAAGCACTCCTCTGACCCTGTGTTTGTGCATGGAATAACCATGTACTTATTTTTGCAGGGTAAGGGAGCATGGCTTATTCCACACAGATAGACCCCAAGTGTTACCTGGGATGACAACCACATTAAACCATTAGGTTCCAGTGATGATTGTTTTTTCAATTAGTTTTAGGGGAATTAATGAATCTATTATGATGTGGTTCATTCCCATTTTTATCTCTATTAAATAACAATTTAATGAGAGTCTGTCTAAAATTTTTTCCAGCAGCGACCTAAGCAAGGGATTAATATTAATATTCTACTAGATCTCTTTAATCCCTAAGAACATCTTCTGCACCATGGATGTGAAGAAGAGTCTACCTGATGTAGAATATATTGCCTATATATCAAATATACTCTTGCCCTCAGATTCTGGCGCATGCAAAGTGCTCAATAATATTTGTTAAATGAATGAAGTGCTAGAAAGAGGGATGAGGAGCTGAAAGCCAAGGTCCACCCCACAGGGATTTCTGAATATGGGACAACCTTCAGAACTCTCCTGGGTTGGGGAAAGAGGACTGCACCTTTATCACCTCCCTGCTATCCTGGAATGGTTTAGAGGTATAGCTTTGGGCATCCATGAAGAGGGCTGACAGTTGAAGGTTCTCTGAAAGGGCACTCCCAGTAACTGGGGTCAAAAATTCTTCATTCCAGAAGGAGCATCTGGGAGGCACATTACAGCATCCACCACACAGTGATTGCACAATAAATGTTAGCCCCTACTCCATAAATGCCTGCCCAGTAAATGAATAACCAAATGAACTAACTCCTGTGTCAACTTGGTTACTGGCACTGCTAGTCACTTATACGTGTACTTAATCATTCTCAAATAGTATCTCCCTGCGGACATTTGGGAAAGGAGAGAATGTCCCTTCCCTATCTTCCATGCCAGTCAGAGTTTCTGTTCCAGAGTAAGCCCAAGCAAGTGATCAAGTCAATGCTGTTATGCAGACACAGTATAAAGGACTTATGGGAACTCCACTTGTGGGATTCCAGCCATTAGGAGCAATATTATCATTAGAGTAAGTATTTGGTCAATGGGATTTTTATCAGCACTCTTGACACTGAATCACAGCCAAATCTCAGGCAGACCCAAAATACTGAAATCCTTTCTTGTATACTTTGTTTGTTTTCTTTTTAAGAAATGATGATGAGTTTTAACGATCTCTGAGTTCTCTTACAACACTAACAACCTACAATCCAAAAATTAGGAGCAGCTGCTTTTAAGTCTTTGTCGTGCACCCAGCACTTTGCATACGTGATTAGCTCATTTAATCTCCAGTTTCCTCATCAGGCAATTGGGGATAATAATAGCACCTCTCTCACAAATGAGGATTAAATCAAGTAACAGGTAAAACACACAGCTATTGCCCAGCATGTAGGAAGTATTTAGTAATGTCTACATATTATTATTTTACTCTTACTTATTCCTGACTGCTCAGAACTCACTACATGGGCCCACTGAGATCTGCTCTCCCTTGAGAGTTCTAAGCTCTGTAAATTTCCTGACCTCATCTTTCCTTATAGCGCCCACAACTGATCAAAATCACCTGATCTTTAGTTCTTAACCTCTATCAGTCTGTATCCATGATCTACTAGCAGTTTTTGAAGGAAAATATCTTTCACAGAGTATTTAGCACAAAAGCTGGTTGACAAGCCAATTTTATGTCCCCAAAACCACATTTTATAAACCAACTCTTCAGTGTCTTCGTTATAACTTGTTTGTCCACCTTGAAGCAAATCACCAGATGATGCAGCAAAACTTCCAATCTGTAGGCTTCTGTAATATACATAAACCAGAATTATTTATATTTCATACATTATTGTATATATAATTAAACTGATCACAGGCATATTAGAAACCCATATTAGAAACTGTTCATTATTAGAACAGTAAAACTATAGGCCAATTCTATAGCATTTATCTTACTTTTGGCACAAAGGGAGATATTTTAAAAACTCAAGAAAAATTTTCAAGTAAGCCACATAAGCCTGCGGAAACTCTTCTCTGCCCTGTGCCTTGGGGTAATGACTCGTATCTTTGTTTCTCAACTTTAACTGCCCATTGAAATCATCTGGAAAACTCTGGCAAACTTTAAAAACATTGATGGCTCGGGTCACACTCCCAGTTTCTGATTTAATGGGTCTGGGGTACAACAGGGACATCAAAATTTTTAAAGGTCCCCCTGGTCATTCTAATTGCAACAAAATTCGAGAGCCACTGATCTGTAGCATTGTCACATAAACATAGTTCTCTAATTGGTTATAGTTTCATTCTTTTATATTAATAGTGTGCTTTGATTTACAAAATGCCAAAAACATTTTCACCAACTGTGGGCCTCTCTGTACACCAGGTCATAGTCAGGAAACAAGGAATTTCTGGACTATACGTTTTGAATTGTTGTTGCACAATACAATAATAATGGGTTAAAAAAAAAAGTTCCATTAGACTTTAATAGGAGTTGCAGGAAAAAAAAAAGGATCATAACCACAGAAATAAATAAAATTAAATACATAGTTCTTTACTGTGGGATTTCCCAGAAACTTTAATACACTAATGTGCATATAAATCTTCAGGAGCATTTCGCAAGTTCTTTTGATCACAGAATCTTCCTACCACTCTCTCCACTATCCCACTGCCTCTTAACATCTTCCAGAACATTCTTTTTTTTTTCTTTTTTGCAGTTTTGCTGGGGCTGGGTTTGAACCCACCACCTCTGGTATATGGGGCCGGCCCCCTACTCCTTTGAGCAACAGATGCCGCCCCATCTTCCAGAACATTCTGCTAAGTACTTGGAGAAACACTGTTTCAAAAGTTTCTATCTGGCAAGAGGAGTAGGGCAGGGTGCTAAAGGAAGCCCAGAGGCACAGAGCTGGGGTCCATGGGACCTGACACCACACTGGGAGCAAAGCTCTGTCTGTGGGAAGCTGACCTCAGAAGTCAGTGGATCCGTTTTTACCGTCACCTGTTTGCTGAAGCTGGCAGCAGGCCACCTGGCTGCTCGGCTCTGTCTTCGACTGGCTGTGCCATGTCTCTGCTTCTCAGCACCGTGAGCCATAAGGAGTTCCATGTGAGGGAACTGTAAGTTAGTGGCACAGCACACTCTGTGTCCCCATGAGGACAGAGTGAAGAACAAAGCCAGGCATTTGGTGCTCTGCTTTGGCCGGGGCAGAGATGAAAGCAGGGAGGGATAAAGGGGGCCATCCTGCTCAGACCCAGCACTTCCCAGGACTGCTCTGCTGACCTCTACCAAATGCTGGCAGCACACACCTCGGCCAGATGTCTCATCTGTGAAATGGGGATATATGATACCGAAGCGTTCTTACGAAGATAAAATATGACCATGTAAGTGAAAGGGCTGTATGAACCATAATGACCTATGTCAATATCAATAAATTATCAAAAAGTAATAAATTACTTTTATTATCATGATTATTACCAATGGGAGTCTCTCACTAAGTATCTGAATTTTGATGTGAGAATCCATGAACATGGATTTTTCGCTAGCTATTTTTTGTTTTGTTGGGTTTTTCTTTGTTTGTTTGTTTGTTTTGAGACAAGGTCTCACTCTGTTACCTGGACTAGAGTACAGTGGTATCATCATAGCTCACTGCAACCTCAAACTCCTAGGTTCAAGCCATCCTCCTGCCTCACCCTTCCCAGTAGCTGAGACTATAGGCTCCCACCACTACACTCAGCTAATTTTTGCATTTTTTATAGAAATGGAGTCTCAGTCTCAGTCAGGTCGGTCTTAAACTCCTGACCTCAAGCGATCCTCCTTCCTTGGCCTCCCAAAGTACTATAATTACAGGTATGAGCCATCTGTGGCCAGCCCCACTTAATGCTTTTTTTTTTTTTTTTAATGTGGCAAAGCAGGGCAGAAAGAGAGATTGATTCAATAACATGGAGCTCCTAAAGACCTAAGAAGAAAAGTGTTGTTCTAAGTGTTCTCTTTGAAACCTTGAAAATGAGCTGAAAGTTCCCATCACTCCTCTGTTTAGCAGTCCATGGTCTTCTATCATCTTTGCACATGTGTCTTATTGACAGATTCCTCCTTTGGGAGAGCACCTCAATGATGAATTGAATGGAAAACACCGCTCATCTTTCTGCAGGTCGGCGCTTATCTAGCAAGGCTGAATTGAGGCAGCACATGCGTTGTTTAGAGGTTTGGAGAGCAGCTTATTTCCCCTTAGGCTTTTCTCATCTTCCCAGTCCTATTTTTGCAGACACAACTATAAACATGGAGGTAGCTTCTACCTTAACCAGACATAGCTAGTCTTGTTGGTTACTCCGAAGCTGAAGTCTAGCCGCCTTTTAAGTCATGGTTCTTTTCACTAATAATCCTTCTTGACCCTCTGTTTCTTATCCTACTCGGTTTGCTAACTTGCCAGAACATGCCCTTCACTTCTTCTCAGACTGGCAGCATAAGCTCTCTGTTCTTCCTTACTGTGCAAGTTCACACTGGACTTGTTTGTTTTGTTTCCAACTAAGCAGCTTCCTTTCTTTCTCCTCCACCCATCCTGTGTGGAAATCCATGCTGTCTTTCTCTGGCGCCACTTTCAGGCTACTTTAGGACAGCCCTGGACAACATCTGTCTTGGATGGGTTCCCCCTTCAGAGACAGCTGGGTGGAATTCTTCTCTCTACTGCCAGGGGTGTCTCACCGTGGCCCGAGGCTGGCTATGAATGCTTATCTAAGAGTTGTCATGAGCCACACCTTAAATACACAAATATTAACGAAAGCTGATGAGCAAAAAAAAAAAGGTCTGTGCAAATTTTCGTGATATCTGCCACCACAGATAAGCATTCATAGCCAGCCACAGGCTGCAGTTGGACATTTGGACCATCCCACATGGTAGTGGTCTAACAGACCCCAGCCTGCACAGAGAGATAGAAACTCATATGTGCTTCAAAGGGGAACTTTGCTTCTCATACACAAGAGAATTACATCTTTCTGCTTAATAAATATAACTATGCTGAGTGTCCCTGACTTCCAAGCCCACAAAAATAACCAGAATAGCAATAAACTTTCATGCAAATACTTGTACTTGCATTTTGCAGGTGCCATTTTGTTAAGTCCCCGTCACCCTGTCTCAGCTGAACCCCTCCAGAGAAGAGTGGGAGCTTGAGCAGCAGAAATCAGGCTTGGGTGGGCTCCTTGGAAGCCTTGAACTAAAAGGAAACAAGATACTTCGAGGTCTCTATACTAAATCTGCTCTAAGATGTAAGCAACATCATGATAGCTTGGGATACACTATCAATTAGGCCTAATGGCTATACAGAGCCAGGTGCACTTTGCCTGGAACCCTCTCTCCCCCACCCCTCGACCCCTATGGACTTCACCAATTCTTCCCTTCCTTCCATTGAGGCTTCTGTTCAAATATCATCTTATCAGAGAAAGCACCTCTGAGTTCCTCTTCTAAAGAAGCATCCAGAGTTGTCCCTTCCCCTCCCTGATCTTGATTTATTTTTTAAGGGTATCCCCCAAAGTCACCATTCATGGGGGAAATGGGAAAGTGTAGCTAAATGTACCCTTATTTACAAAATCTTCATTATAAAATTTTACAAAGTGGTGGCCAAAACATAAAGAATATTTTGTAAATCTTTACAGCAAAGATTGTCATTCGAAAACAACAAAACTGATTTTTTAATGATAGACCAGGACAAGTTTAAAGAAAAAGATAAGGAAAATGCTTTTTAAAGGCCATGTGCTATTTGGGTTTGCTGTTGCCTGAGTGAGATAGGCTATGATATGGGGAGAGAGCTTGGGTCTGTGGAGACAGAGATTTGCATCCCAGTGCTGGCTCTATGATGTCCACACTTAGTGGCTTTGATTCAGTCCTTTACCTTTTGAACCCCCATGTCCTCATCTCCACATGGAAATAATCATTCCTATCTTTGCAGGATTATGGTGAAGATTAGCAATAAAATTGACAGTGTGCCTAGCGCATGGCCAGACCTCATTAAATCAGAGTTACTATTATTATCTTAATCTAAATTCCATGAGCGATGTGTTTCCCTATTTAATTCAAGTAGGTGGTAGCATTTAATTTATAAAATCAGTGTTGTTAGGAATGACATTTCTAGCTTTGGACAGTAACTGAATTACTTATTTTCAGGAACAAGTTAAGTTCGTTTGTTCTGCAATTATAATATTAGGATAGATTGCTGGTAATTCAGAAGCTGTTCAACCTTATTGATACACAATTTGAAAATTAAAATGAACAACAGTACCTCCCCCCCTCCAGAAAAAAAGAATGAAAAGAAAAGAAAAGAAAACATGTCCTGGCAGGCTATGCTTTGATGAGGAGCCAGAGAAGAAGGCTTAAGCTATACAAACTGATCCCTGCCCTGGAAATATGACCCAAAGGATAGCATGAACTGTTGGTAAGTTTAGTGGCACAATCATAGTTCACCAAAGCCTCAAATTCCTGGGTCTAAGTGATCCTCCCACCTCAGCGTCCTGAGTAGCTGGGACTACAAGTGTGCACCACCACACTGAACTAATTTATTTCATCTTTATTCTTAGAAATGGAGTCTTGCTGTGTTGCTCAGGCTGGTCTCGAACTCCTAAATCTCAAGTGGTCCTCCTGCCTCGGCCTTCCAGGTAGCTGAGACTATTGGTGTGAACAAATGCACTCATCTGAGGGTAAGTTCCTAATAACTGACTTGCTTTCTGAAAGTCAGGCTACTTTTTTTTAAAGTATTCCTCCCTCTGGCTGCTATTAAATTCAGTCTGAAAATGTTATTAGACGTTGTTATTAAGTGACTGCAACTTATTGGGCCCTATAGGTGATAGGGCCATACCACTAAGCACAAGTCAGATGTAGGTCTGTTTCCCCCAGACTGAGACTCAGCACAAAACAGAGACTAGTAAAGATGCCACCACCACTCAGTGTAGTCAGAACAGTTATGGACAGGAAAGCAGCACCTGCTATAGTGGTGGGGGGCAGCCATCTAACTCTTAAGGTGAGAGTGTAGGTGCAGAGCAGTTTGCTTTTCTGATTATGCTTCGTAAGTTACAGGTACATTACGTATACTATTTTGATGTGCCACACGTTACATAATTTAAAAGATGAAGCCCAGGGGGCTGTGCAGGCAGTCAGTGGGGTCTCTGTTATGACCTAGTAGGTACAACGTCTAAGCTGAAACCAGAATGATGATTAGGAGTGAGCCAGAGAAGGGAAGACAGGCAGGGAAGAGCGCCCTTAGGCAGGAAAGGCACAGGAGAGAGGTGGGGGAGAGCGGGACCCGACTGAGGAAGGCGGAGTAGTCTAGCCTGGCTGAACATCAAGTCCAAGGCAGGAAGAGGTGGGGAATGATGCTGGAGACCTAAGCAGAGCTCCAGACACGAAGGGCCTTGTGAGCCAGTCAAGGAAATGAAACTTTATCCCAAGGACAGTGAGAAGCCACAGAAGAGGCTTACACTGAGTTACAGGACCGGATTCACAGCATAGCTGCAGGGCGAATAGTGAATTGACAGGAAGCAAGGAAACCATGTGTTTATTCACACATGTTGTGAAGATTAGAAAGTTTGAAAATACATAGCAATGGCAAGAGCTCAGAGAGAGGGGGAATATAAATCAATGTACTCTCTTTAGAGGGCAATTTGTCAACATTCATCCAAATTAAAAATTCATATGCCTCTCATCTAACAGTTCCACTACTGTTTGAAATATATCTGACAAATAAGCTTGCACACCTGATAAGAGAGGTATGTACAAGATGTTCATTACAGAACCCATAATATGGCTATTTTTGAAATGAATTGGATCATTCTATGTAAGCACGGAAAGAGCATTGAAATATGTTAAGTGAATAAAGCAAGATGCCAAATATTGAGTATGGTATTCTCCCCAGTGTGAAATCCATAGATAAGTTTACTGACACATGTATGTCTTTGTCAATGCATAGAAAAATATCTGGAAGGACGTGTCAGTTGTCTTTGACATGACAGTCTGATCTGGGTGAAATGAAAACTTACTTTTAATTGAATATACGGAGTGTCCCAAAGGTTACCCCTAAAGTCGCCTTACATAGGGAACATGGGAAATTGTACCTAAATGGACCTTTATTTACAAAATATTCATTACAAAGTTTTACAAAGAGGGTGCGAGCTAGTAGAGAATATTTTGTTAACATTTTGTAATGAATGTTTTATAAGGGTACACTTATCTATAATTTCCCATGTTTCCTATGTATGGTGACTTTTGGGGCAGCCTTTGGGACACCCTGTATTTTAATATGATGTGATCTTTTCATCACAAGTATGTATTTTTTCAAAAAAAACTATGGGGATCTTGTGTATGTGTGTCTAAAATGAATTTTTCAGTACCTGGCAAAAGATGACATGACCTGTCATTCCTCAGCCCAGGCCTACACACTCCTTCCTTCCCCCAGGGGCCCAGGGAAAGGGCTTTTCCCGGGCAGACTGCATGCTTCACAGCTGTCTATAGTGAGAAGAGGGGAAAGCAGATGTGGCCTGCTTTGGATATTTAGAATAATAAGGAATCTAGAAATAAACTTTTTACTATTTAACATTCCATCCCCCAAACACCTTGCATACCCTATCAGATTGTCTCCTGGACTAGGTCTTATTCCAAGCAGCTGCTAAAGCTGGAAGCCCTAGATGGGTCATGGCAGGATTAGAGCTCAGCTGCCGGGAAGGTGGCCTGTTGTGGGCTTCCTGCATCCCAAATGCCTTCCCACCCCAGCGCTCCCCTCCTTATTGGGGCTGGCCTCCCTCTCTGCAGCCTCAGCAGAGACAGCATGTCATTTGTGGCTAAAAATGCTCAGACCGTGGAACCCAGGCCTAGAGAGGAGGTCCTTCCCCAACATATATACACACACGTGTTCACCTGAGAATCTTTTCACCAGATCCTCAGGGACAGAAGAATTACCCACAGCGGTGGGGAAACTGTGGCCTCTGGGTCCTTGAGGGCAGCCTTTTGACAGAATCCGAATTTTCCAGAACAAATCCTCTTAATAAAGTGATTTATTCCATGAAGTTTAGATTTGGTTGAAGGGCCGCCCTTGAGCATCCAGAGGCCCACATGCGGCCTTGAGGCCACAGGTTCCCCACCCCTGCAGGGATTTCCAACAGGTGAACTGAGACTCATGCTGGAGAGGTACCTTTCCTGAAGGTTAGTCAGGGGTTGGAATCCAGCCCATCCAACACGTCCCTGTTCCCATTCCTCCAACCTATTTATAAAGAGCTCTTCATTTGTAGTTTAATGTTTACTTCAAAATACTCCTGGGGACTTCGGCTCCATCTTCCAGGCTCCAAGACTCTGAATAATTGATTTTAAAAGCACCTCATAGCATATTTGCTCTAAGAGGGGTGGTAAGGGAAAAGAGAGTGTTATTTAGAAAGGCTGTTTAAGTGGTAGGTAGACAAGAGAGCAATCGTTTTTATGCTATAAACCCAAGCAAATGTACATGTACATGTCACAGCTGATGACAAGCTAGCAAGTCGGGCTAGACATGCATCAGACGAGATCCAGCTCGGTATCAGAGCAAACAAGCAGTTAGATCAAAGGCCTCTCCACCTAGGGTTCCCTCCGATAATTCCTTCACACCAATGTTTCTTAATTTCGAGAAATAGCTGCTTTTTTTTTGTTTGTTTGTTTAAGAGATAGAGTCTTACTTTATCGCCCTCAGTAGAGTGCTGTGACATCACAGCTCACAACAACCTCCAACTCCTGGGCTTACGCGATTCTCTTGCCTCAGCCTCCTGAGTAGCTGGGACTACAAGCGCCTGTCACAACGCCCAGCTATTTTTTTTGTTGCAGTTTGGCCAGAGTCGGGTTCAAACCTGCTATCCTCAGTATATGGGGCCAGTTCCCTACCCACTGAGCCACAGCCACCGCCTGAGAAATAGCTGCCTTTTAGAGTGCAGAAAAGAGAAAAAAAACCAACAATGATTGCCGGGCATTGTGGTGGGCACCCATAATCCCAACTCGGGAGGCTGAGGCAGGAAGATATCTTGAGACCAAGAATTTGAGGTTGCTGTAAGGTATGATACCACAGCATTTTACCTAGGGCAACAGAGTGATAATCTGTCTCAAAAAAACACAAAAATGTCTTGCAAACCCCAGTTTGAGGAAAACTGATTTGAAATACAATGTTTTCTATAAAAATTATATTGCTTGCAATAACTACTTCAAAACAGAAGTTTTGATTTTATACCTACAAAATTAAAAAATAATTATTTGGATGGTCTTATGAATGAAAGCAGAAGAGAAAAAGTTCTCAGACAAAACCCATACTCCAATTCGAGAAGCATCAGCGAGTGAACGTTCTTCTTCCTAAGAAGACTCCAGCAAATGTTACATACAGCCTAACCCAGACCATTAAGCTGCTGGCCCACCAGTTGTGCACTGATGTGCTGTGTTCTCAGGTAATCATTTCACTATTACTTAATCACCCTAAAGATGGCAAGGCCAGGAGAAGTGGGACAAGTACACTTTTCCAGAGTAGGGTACAGGATGGAGCCACCTGGGCTGGAAGGCAGGTGTTACTAGGAGAAAGAAGAAAAGGAGGGGGTACTCATTTCCTGTGGCTGCTACAACAAGATACCAAAAACTAGGCAGGTTAAAATAACAGAAATTTATTTTCACACAGTTCTGGAGGCTAAAAGTCTGACATCAATACGTAGGCAGGGCCATGCTCTCTCTAACAGCACTAGGGAAGGATCCTTTCTTGCCCCTTCCACTTTCTAGGGTTCGCTGATAATTTTTGGCAATCTTTAATATTCTTTGACAGTCCTTCGTATTCCATGGCATTCTATGGCATTCCTTGGAAATCCTTTGCAAGTCTTGGCATTTCTTGGCAATCCTTGGCAGTCCCTGGTATTCCTTGGCTTATAGAGGCATCACCCTGGTCACACAGGCTGTCAACCCCCATGGGTCTTCACATCCTTTTCCCTCTGTGCATGTGCTTCTGAGACTCTTCTCTTTATTTTATGAAGGCCCCAGTCGTATAGGATTAGGGCCCACCAATGGACCTCATATTAATTTGATTACATCAAGAGCCTATATCTAAATAAGCTCACATTCTGAGATACTGAGAGCTAGAACTTCAACTTATCTTTTTCTGAAGGACACATTTCAACTTGTAAAAAGAAAAGGTTGGGAGAATCTTGGGTGAGTGAGGAGGTAGGATGGTCCAAAACTGGAAGAGAGCAAGGGGAGATTGCCAAATCTAACGTAAATCCACTAGACAGTGGTGTGCAGAGTTGCCTGGATGCATTACATCAGGATGGAAAATGAAAACATCACATTACAGGGCGTAGAACACGCAGAGCCCATTCATTTACCTTTATATTATCCTGTGGATGTGGCTCCAGCATGTGGGGTAGACCATTTAAAGCACAGTGCAAGACAGATTTTTTGTTGTTCATTAAGAAAAAGCTACCCAGGTTGTGATAAACTCACAGAGGTGAAAATGTCCTCCTAGGAACGATGGCTCGGCAGAGGCTGGCCTTCAGCCAGGAAAAGCACATCTGGTGGTGCTCAGCTGGATGCCCTGGGTGGATAATATTTAAAGCAAAATATAGCATCTCTAATGAAGTTTCCACAGTGGTTATTTGGCAAATGGATGATTTTGTCGAGGTGAGGAGAAAGATATAGGTGGGGGAAGGAGGAAGATAAAAATTGAAAAACAGAATATTTTAGTCAGTTTATAAAAGAGGAAGTCATGAGCTTGCCAGTCAGAGCGCTTGTGATTTAAGTCAAAAAGCCCTTTTGATATAAGTGGACTCTGACTCTGGGGTCATGTGAAGACTTGGTTTTATAATCCTATAAATCTGAAAATGATTACCAATTTACAGACAGTCACTGTACACAAAGCTTAAAAGCATAGCCTCTGCTTTCCAGGAGCATGTGGTGTTTTAAAAAAAGTTCAAGGTGCTGCTAGAAATGGGTCAGAAACAGACAAGTGACTTTAATGACACATTCATTTTTTATTGAGAGTCCAGCTAAGCATGTAGTTGTGACAAGATGTTAAAAACCATTATTTAACCATGTGTTCCTTCCCTCATAAAGAATTGTCTGTTCATGCTGAGTTCTATCTTTGGATGTTTATCCCCTCCAAATCTCATGGTGAAATTTGATCCCCAAAGTTGGGAGTGGGGCTTAAAAGGGAGGTATTTGGGTCTTGGGTGTGGATTCCTGGTTTGGAAGGAGTTAGTTCTTGCTCTATTTTTTCCCATTGATATGTGTAAATACAGAGAATGCCAAAAATGTATACACATTTTAAGAAACAAAAAACTGTATTAAATGTGTAATACTCAAGTCATGTTTGACTTTTGCCATTACAAGAGTTGTTCAACATGACTTGCGTTCATCTTTTATTATTGGTATATATTAAGTACTATAAAATTTCTTAGTCAAGTCAGATTTCAATGTGGTCCATGGTGAGCTCTGTCCCATGCAATCATTCAAGTATCCAGGCAGCTGCCAATCTGTGGCTTCCATCAGAATTCTCTCCATTTTTAAGGAAAGAATGAGAGAGAGCACAGAAGACATCTTGGCCCGCAAGTGACGCAGCTCCCCTCTCTAGGATATGCTTTGGTGGGAATCACTTTAGGCATCTCACAGAAATGACACAGAACGGGAAATGGGATTGAATCGTGTGCCCTGAAATGGAAAACTCAGATATTGGTGCTTTCTACCACAGTAAATTAAGGTGGGACAAAAACATAAAGAAGAAAAGGACTATGACTGAAAGAAACACAGCCTCAAACTCCAGGGTTTTCCCCCTCCCTTCCTTCTATGAACTAAAATAAAATCTTAAGCACCCTTAACCAAATAAATGGACCCCTCTTAGCCAAGAGGAAATTTCCCCCACCCCCTGAAAAAAACCTATAGCTGAGTTTATGCCCTGTCTCTTTTGGAATTATTCTTTGTAACAATAAGATTTAGTAGCAAAATCATTAACAAGTGTAAGGTCATATAAGACAAAGTTTAAACTACACCTGGTGGTCACCAGTTTACTTACCAGAGTCTGGTATACATCCAGTATATGTCTAGTGGCTTGTCTATAATTAACCGACTTCCTTTTCTTTTCTTTTCCTTTTTTTTTTTTTTTTTTTTTTTTTTATTGTTGGGGATTCATTGAGAGTACAAGAAACCATGTTACACTGATTGCATTTGTTGGGTAAATTCCCTCTTACAATCGTGTTTCCTTTTTTTTTCTTTTTTTGAGACAGAGTCTCACTCTTTCACCCAAGTTGGAACATAGTGGTGACTGCACAGTCAAGCTCCTGGACTCAAGTGATCCTCCTATCTCAGCTTCCCAAGTAGCTGGGCCACAGGTGCACCACCATA
>CAUYRH010010779.1:0-12967 GCA_963574655.1 Perodicticus potto | reverse complement strand
AACCTACTAAATGCAGAACATAAATGTTTTCACATAATAAATGAGAAAATCTCATGAAGGTTATGTCGAACAGTTGGATGAAAATATTTCAGATTGTATATGAAG
The DNA here is from genome assembly GCA_963574655.1 of Perodicticus potto. Lineage (NCBI taxonomy): Eukaryota > Metazoa > Chordata > Mammalia > Primates > Lorisidae > Perodicticus > Perodicticus potto. The sequence continues at coordinate 12,862 of CAUYRH010010779.1, read as the reverse complement.
CCCGCACACTGTACCCCATGATTGCACTAATGTACATAGCTATGATTTAATAAATAAATAAATAAAAATTAGGAATTCAAGACAGTGACAGCAGAGCACTAAACCAAGCATGAGGCCTTTCTGAGCACAGACCCTGAACAAATGTAGAGATTGTATACCTGTGAACCCACCCCTCATTTGGATTAGACTCCATATCACTTTTTCTTTTACATAAGTATTTTTTCCTGTAAAAAAAAATGGTCATTGAAGAAAATTTGGAAAATACAGAAATGAAAAATTAAAAAAAAAAAAAAAAAGAAGTACATGCTCCATTCAGTATGACAGATTCAAAGACTTATAAAGAGAAAGTAGAGAATTTCTCAGTGGATCCTTGGAAATTTATAGAGGAGTTTCCGCATTTGACTAACATTCTTTATTTGACTTAGAAGGATCTAATGATTTTATTATATTTTTGTACTAGGGATGAAAAGCAGCATATAGTAACAGCTGCACTGCACAGGTAAGATAGACAACATGCTACAAATCAGAATTTGGCTGATGGGACAAATGTGTTTCTTACCAAAGACACCAGTTGGAACTATAAACCTGGGTGAGAAGGAGGGGCTGGGACAGCAGCCATGGATTATAGGCAAATCTACCTTAAAGAAGGCATGAAGGAAATACAAATAAAGCTAATAAACTTTTCTAAGTGAGCTGAGTTGACCCAGCATAAGGATGAAAATCCAGCCTCCATTAGGGGAAAACTAGTGGAAGCAGTCCAAAAGTACACCAACTTGGACCATGAATCAGTGAAGGGAGAACTGTGCTTAATACTCATCTTATCAATCAATCTGCCCCTGATATCTGAAAAAAACTCCAGCATAAGACACTGGGACCCCAAAATGACTCAAATGAGCTACTAATGAACTTGGCCACCATGGTGTTCAACAACCGTAATCTGAAAGAGGCAAGTAAAGAATGTGAAAATGTTAATATAGGAGCTGTTATTTCAGCCATCCCTGTGGACAAGCAAGGGAGATGACTGTCTCCTAGTATACATGTTTCTACAGTGGCAAACCAGACCATCTGAGGAGAAAGTAAAAAACAAAACAAAAGGGCTTATAACACTAATGAAAACCACTCAGTAAGACACCACTGACCACACATATCCATAAGAACACCGGTGCAAGACCTTGATATAACAAGGTTATGAAACCTTAACCAGTAGTCTGTATAATGCTGCTGATATAAGTGAACAGTGGCAAGCTGGCAAATTTAATTGTCAGATTTCATTTTAGGACAGCTCTTTTAGCCATTCTAGTAAGAGAGTTCCAAAATTGTTTGGAAGGTTGGGTGGACTAGGCTCTGGCATCAGTGTATAGCTTATCAAAGCAGAATACATCGAAGAAGCCCATAGTCATATTTAGCAACAAGGTATGTAACACTTTCTAGGATGAGCTCATCAACTGAGTTGTCGTACCTTATAACATCATCCATATCCAGAGAACTCAACCTTTACAAAGAAGGTAACAATACAAACTAGGGAAAAGAAACACTACTCAATAAATGGTAATGAGAAAATTGGATAGCAACATGCAGAAGAATGAAACAAGACCCCTACCTCTCACCATTCACAAAAATCAATTTAATATGAATAGAAGTCTTAAATCTAAGGCATAAGATCTTAAAAATTCTAGAGTAAAAAATTGGAATAACTCTTCTTAATATTAGCCTAGGGAAAGAATTTATGACAAAGGTCCCAATGGCAATCATTGCAGCAATAAAATTTAATAAATAGGTTTTGATTAAGTTAGAAAGCCTCTGCACAGCTAAGCAAACAATAAAGCAAACAGACAACATACAAATGGGAGAAAATATTCATCATATAAAGGGCTAATATCGGACAGCGCCCATAGGTCAGTGGGTAGGGTGCTGGCCACATACACCTAGGCTGGAGGGTTCAAACCCAGCCTGGGCCAGGTAAACAGCAATGACAATGAAACAAAAAAGGAGCCAGGCATCATGGCAGGCGCCTATAGTCCCAGCTACTTGGGAGTCTGAGGCAAGAGAATTCTTAAGTCCAAGAGTTGGGGTTCGGTGCCTGTGGCTCAACAGGCTAAGGCGCCAGCCATGTACACCTGAGCTGGCGGGTTCGAATCCAGCCTGGGCCCGCCAAACAACAATGATGGCTGCAACCAAAAAATGGCCGGGCATTGTGGCGGGTGCCTGTAGTCCTAGCTACTTGGGAGGCGGAGGCAGGAGCCTTGCTTGAGCCCAGGAATTGGAGGTTGCTGTGAGCTGTGATGCCACAGTGCTCTATCCAGGGTGATAGCTTGAGGCTCTGTCTCCAAAAAAAAGTCCAAGAGTTGGAGGTTGCTGTAAGCTGTGATGCCACAGCACTCTACTGAGGACAACATAGTGAGGCTGTCTCAAAAAAAATGGTTCAGTGCCTGTAGCATAGTAGTTATAGTGCCAGCCACATACACCAAGGGTAGTGGGTTCCAATCTGGCCCAGACCAGCTAAACAACAATGACAAGTACAACAAGAGATGGCCAGGCACTGTGGTGGGAGCCTATAGTCCCAGCTACTTGGGAGGCTGAAGCAAGAGAATCGCTTAAGCCCAAGAGTTTGAGGTTGCTGTGAGCTGTGATACCACTGCACTCTACTGAGAGGAACATAGTGAGACTCTGTCTCAAAAAAAGAAATAAAAGGGCTAATATTCATAATATACAAACACCTCAAGCACTGCAGCAAAATAAAAACAAACAACCCTACTAAAAAGTGGACTGAGATCCTACTGGTATCCAGAATATGCACAGCAACCAGCTCTTTGGCAAAGTGCTGGAAAAAGCAAATGCATTATACAGACTTTTGAACTTGGGAGCTCACTGGATCCATGTTGGACAGACTTGAGCCAACAAGCAAACTTAAAACAGCACAAAACAGGTGGGTTTGGACCCAGAAAGTGCTTGGTGCAAAGCCCACAAGGACAACACCGCCACTATGGGAGAGCAGCAAGGGAGAAGCAGCCTCTAGGATCCCATTGGACCAGCTCTGACTATGCCTGCCAGGTGTGGGAAGACACCCTTGGGCTGACTTCTGCAGAGATGTGGGCAAGTAGGACAGATCACCCCAAACCCATTGACCCTTTTGTGACTTCAAGGAATCATTTCCAGGGTGGAGTCATGTCTCTCATAAAGTCTGACATAGCTGTCAGGTCCTCAACTCTATGGGGATTAAACACTGGAGTAGCAACCCCCCCCCCATATTAAAATCAAATAAACTAAGAAAACAAAACGAAGTCTCATAGCAAATAGCTAGTAACTTCCTGCCCCAATATAAAATGGAAACAGCTTCTTTTTTTATCCCCCATTTCCTAACCTCAAAGTGTCACCAGTATCCAGCCAATTTATTGCGTTATACATATTATTTTCTTTTCAGAGTGCACCTGATGTCCACAAAATATACTGCATTGTATATATTTTCTAATTCTTAATTTTTCTTTCTTTTTTTAATATCAAGGTTTTTATCTTTCGTGCAGGTTTTCCCTCCTTTATTTTCCTATATTCCTTCTTCTTTCCTTTATGTTTTTTATTTCTTCTTTTTATGATGATTTTTCTTTTACTTTCACATCTTTCCTACATAAATCCCTCAAAGGACAACCAAGACATCCATTTAGGGGATTTGTGGTCTGTTTTTTCATCTATTTTGTTTTGTATTCTATGTCTGTGACACAGTCTTGTTCTGAGGCCTGGGCTTCGGTGTCATAGCATCGGCCTAGCTCACAGAGAACTCAAACTCCTGGGGTAGAGTGTCCCTCTAGCTGTGGCCTCCAGAGGAACCATGATAGCAGCAGGTCCCTGCAGATCTGGCTGATTTTTTCTATCTTTGAGGCAGGGAGAGTCTTGCTTTTGCTCAAGCTGGTAAGAAGCTTATGATCCCAGAAGACCCATCTGCCCTGGCTCCCCAGAGCCCAGCAATTGTGGGTGTTGATCACTGTACCCTGCCCCACACCACTATTATTCCTTTTTTCTCTTTCCATCACTCTTCTTTCTTTTTTCAATTAATATTTTTTTTTTATCTTTCTTTTCTCCCTTCTCCTTCTTTCCTCTCCTTTTCCTTTTGTCCCTGTACCAAAAGGTCCATACAACACCCAAGCAAAGAAACAAGGAAATCAAGGAGAAGAAGGAAACAAAAGGAGAAAGTAAGGGAAGAAATCACACATGAGAAGAAACCAACCAGGAAAAATCTGTCAACATGAAAACCATAAGAGCTCACCCCCTAAGGGATCATCAGGCAGCTACCACAGAGGGTATCACCTACAAAGAAATTATGAAAATGACAGAAAGGAAAGTTGGAGTATGGATGGCAAAATGGTGAAGGGAATTAAAGGTAAAGTAAAAAATCACCAAAAGGAAATCCAAAAATTGACCCCAGAAATGAAAGAAAGACCTGAAGCAATCAGAAAGGATATATCAGAGCTTAAGGAATTCAAACAGTCATTCAGGAAACTTAAAGATGCAGTAGAAAGTAACAATTACAGATTAGACAAAAAGCAGAAAAACAATCTTCAGAGCTATAGGATAAGGGTATTGAGGTAAATCAGGCATTTAAAGAGGCAGAAAAGAAGAGAAATCTCTTTTAGAGAATTATAGGGCTTCTTAAAGCACATAAACATACAATCTATAGGTATACCTGAAGAGGAAGAAAATCGACAAACAGGTATGAAAGCCCTACAGTAGGGTATCATAAATAAAACTTTCCCAAGCATAACCAAAGATTCTGACATATTATTTTTAGACAGATATAAAAGCCTAGTTTGTCTCAATACAAACAGAGCACGTCCCGGACACACTGTAATGAACTTAGGCAAAGTCAAAGTGAAAGAAAAAAATTCTGCAAACAGTCAGGCACAGTAAGTTCCAATTTGCCTCCAGGGGCAAATCCATCAGGGTGATAGCGGACTTCTCAGCCAAAACTTTACAAACCAGAATATACTGGATTTCTACTTTCAATACACTCAAACAAAACAACTTGCAACCTAGGATGCTGTATCCTGCAAAACTAAGTTTTACATTTAATCAAGAAATCAAATATTTTAATGATGAGCAATCATTGAGGAAATCTGCCACAACAAGATTAGCTCTGCAGAAGTACTCAGACCCATACTACACACAGACCATTACAATGGTCCAAACAGTAAAATAAAGACACTTGGAAATGAAATATCAAAGCCTAGTTTCCACAATGGCCCCAGTGATAAAACTAAGGATCAAGGGCGGCGCCTGTGGCTCAAGGAGTAGGGCGCTGGCCCCATATACTGGAGGTGGTAGGTTCAAACCCTGCCCTGGCCAAAAACTGTAAAAACAAACAAACAAACAAACAAAAAACTAAGGATCAATCTTCACAAAACAAAATAAACAGAAATCCATCAAATTTATCAATTCTGTCAATAAATGTGACTCCAGTGAATTTCCCACAGAAGAGGCACAGGCTTGTTGATCGGATAAGAGAACAAAAGCCATACCTAAGTACATGCTGTCTTCAGGGAATACATCTAACCTTTAAGGACAAAACAAGACTCTGTGAAGGGTTGGAAAACAATATTCTTGGCAAATGAAAATCAAGACAAAAGGAGGGCTTGCAATTTTATTTGCGAATGCAAGTGGATTTAAAGCAACAAAAGTAAAGAAAAGACACATGTGGCCACTATACATTGGTCAAGGGTACAACACAAGAGGAAGATATTTCAATTCTAAATGTGTACTCAACTTAAATGCTCCCAGATTTATATGTACCCAATGTAAATGCTTCCAGATTTATAAAACAAACCCTAACCACTCTGAACAATAATATAGTGTCCTATAAAATGATAGCAGCTGACAAAATCAACACTCCAATAACAGAAATGGACAGATCCTCTAAACAGAAACTAAACCAAGTAACAAGGGACTTAAACCTGACCCTAGAACAATTACACTTAATAGGCATATACAGGACATACTACCCCCAAACTATTGAGTATACATTCTCTAAAACTCACCATCATAGGACACAAATGATACTTCAAGAAAATTAAAACTATAGCAATTATTCATTGAATCTTTTCAGCCCACCAGAGAATAAATGTAGAACTCAACTCCAACGAAAACCTTCATTCCCACACAGTCAAGGAAGCTAAACAATCTTATGCTGAATGACAGCTATGTCAAGAAGGAGATAAATAAATAAATCATTAGATTCCCTGAAAGTAATGATAATGAAGCAATAAACCGGCAAAACCTTTAGGATACTGCCAAGCAGTCCTAAGTGGGAATTTAATGCCTTAGATGCTCACATCCAAAAATCAGAAGGATTACACATAAAGAACTTAATTAACCACCTCATGGAACTGGAAAAGGAAAAGCAATCCAATCTTTGAAGAAAAGAAACAAAGACAATTAAATAGAAGTAAATGAAATTGAACTCAAAACAATTATTCAAAAAATAAACAAGGCAAACAAACAGTAGTTTGTTTGAAAACATAAATTCAATAAAACTTTGGCCACATCACCTATAAATAGAAAAGTAGTATCTCTAATCACCCCAATCAGAAATGAAAACAGGAAAATAACAACAGGTACCAAAGAGATACAAAATATCATCTCTTACTACTACAAAAAACTCAATGCCCAGTGCCAGTGGCTATTCACTATCCTATCCACATTGCCACTTGTCAGGGCCCAGGACTGGCCAAGTCTCCGGCCCCAGGTTATCTATTGTCCAGATGTGGACCTGCTGTGCTATCTTCCTTGGGCACAGTTACCCTTAGGTGCCTGAGTGCTATTTGTCATAGAAGAAGGGAGAGAAAGAGAAGCAGCCTTCAAGGGAGAGAAATAGTCTTATTAGAAGAATAAATTTTAGCAGTCTTCTTAGAGGGGTCTGGGGCACAGGCCCTGTGAGCAGGAGGAAAGAAAGAGTCAGAGTGAGCCAGTCCGTGAAAGAATGTGCACTCCCTGACTGACTGCTCCTGCAGCTACTTATACATGTGATCCCGTGGCTATTTGCACCACCATGTAGAGATTGCCAATCACTGATGTTCTCGTCTTGCGTGCTCTCATGTTAAGGAAAGTCCAATCCCTTCCCGACGCCCTTATCACCAAGGTGTTATATTACCGAGATGTTATATCACAGGTGTTTCTTATATTTACAGAGTGTTGCAAGCTTAACTCTCGCTTCTCCTTCCCATGAGCTATATGGTCTGCTACAGTCCAGATTTACAATGTGCATGAAATAGATCAATAGCTCTAATCACACAATCTCTTAGATATAACCAGAAAGAAATAGATCTCTTGAACAGACCAATATCAAGAACTGAAAATGAAACAAAAAGCACCCCCCCAAAAAGAAAAATAAAATAAGAGCAAATGGCTTCACATCAGAATTCTACCAAACCTTCAAAGAATAGTCTTTTACCTACAATGCGCAACCTATTCCAAAACATTGAAAAGGACAGATCACTCCCCAACATGTTCTACAAAGCAAACATCACTCTGATACCAAAACCAGGAAAGGACACAACTTAAAAAAGGAAACCTACAGACCAATTTCACTAATGAATATAAAAGCAAAACAACTCAATAAAATACTAGCAAATACAGCTATGTATTTAAAAAATTATACATCATTATCAAGTAGGTTTTATCCAAGGGATACCAGGTTTAAATATAATATACCACTTAAAAATAAGCAAAAATAAAGACCATATGATCTTCTCAATAGATGCAGAATAAACATTCGATAAAATACAGCATCTTTCCTAAGGAGAATACTTAAGAAAACAGACATAAAGGTCAGGTGCGGTGGCTCATGTCTGAAATCCTAGCACTCTGGGAGGCTAAGGTACATGGATGGATGGATGGAGGTCAGGAGTTTGAGAACAGCCTGAAACAGAGTAAGACCCCATCTCTAAAAATAGCTAGGCATTGTAGCAGGCACCAGTAGTCCTAGCTACTAGGGAGGCTGACGCAAAAGAATCACTTGAGCCCAGGAGTTTGAGGTTACTGTGAGCTGGGACGCCATGGCACTCTGACAAGGGTTATATATAGAGTAAGGTTCTGTCACACACACAAAAAAAAAGACAAAAATAGGACATTTCTTAAACTGATAGAACCCATCTACAACAAACCTACCACAAATACCATACTGAATGGAGTAAAACTAAAATCATTTCCACTTAGAACGAGAACCAGACAAGACATCCACTATTGCTACTATTATTCAACATAGTGCTGAAAGTTCTAGCCAATGTAGTCAGACAAGAGAATAATATTAAGAAATTCAAATGGAAGCAAAGGAAGTCAAATGCTTATACTTTGCTAAAAATAAGATCTTATATTTAGAATACCTTGTATTCTACCACAAGACTCTTAGAAATGATCAAGAAATACAGTAACATCATGGGTTATAAAATCAATGTCCACATATCAGTAACCTTTGTTTATGCTAACAACAATGAAGCCAAAAGCAAATCATGGACACAATACCATTCACAGTACCTTCAAAGCAAATGAAATAACTAGGAATATATCTAACAAAGGAGATGAAGGATATCTACAGAGAGAATTATGAAACTCTAAGAAACAGCAGAAAACATTAGCAAATGGGAGACCATACTATGTGCTCTTGGCTGAGAAGATTCAATGACTACACTACCCAAAGCAATCTATAGATTTAATGCAATCCCCATAAGTTTACCAACATCTTACTTTGAAGAACTGGAAAAAATAGTTCATTTTGCATGGAATGAGAATAAAAAACCATATAGCTAACGCAATTCTTAGCAACACAAACAAATTCAGAGGTATCACATTACCAGACTTATAACTACAGGTTATACTACAAAGCCACAGTGATCAACAAACAGTGTGATACTGGCACAAAAACAAAGACATATCTACAAAGCAGAATAAAAAACCTAGAGGCAGCAATAGCCATCTGATATTTCATAGACTGACATGTAAAGGACTGAAATATGACCCCCATTTCTCACCACTTACAAAAACTGACTGATGATTTATAAGAAATTTAAATCTAAGACATAAAATATGGAAAATCCTAGAAGGAAGTATGGGGAAAACTCTTGACATTGAAAGAGTTTATGAAGAAGACTCCATTGGCCTTTGCAACAACAAATACAATTGAGACTTAAGCTAAAAAGTTTCTGCACATTTAAGGACACAATTAAAGCAAAAGACAACCTTCAGAATGGGAAAAGATATTTACTTGTCAATTATGAATTGAGCTGCAATGAACAATCTGGTGCAAATATCTTTTTTGCCAAGTGAGTTTTGGTTTTTCGGGAATACACCTAGTAGAGGAATTGCAGGATCAAACAGCAGGTCTACATTTAGATTCCTGAGTGTTCTCCAAATTTATTTCCAAAAGGGACGTACTAGCTTGCATTCCCACCAGCAGTGCAGAAGTGTTCCTTTTTCTCCACATCCATGCCAACATCTGTAGTTTTGGGATTTTGTGATCTGGGCTACTCTTACTGGAGTTAGATGAATCTCAACATGGCTTTGGTTAGCATTTCTCTGATGATTAATAATGATAAACATTTTTTCATGTGTCTGCGGACTGTGTGCCTGCCTTCTTCGGAGAAGCTTCTGTTCATGTCTCTTGCCCACAATGAAATGGGATCACTTGTTCTTTTCTTATTAAGTTTGAGTTCTCTGTGAATTCTGGTTATTAGGCCTTTGTCACAAATATAACCTGCAAAAATCCTCTCCCATTCTGAGGCTGTCTATTTGCTTTACTCCCTGTGTTCTTGGCAGTGCAGAATCTTTTTAGTTTGATCAGATCCCAGTAATGTATTTTTGATGTTGCTTCAATTGCCTGGGGTATCCTCCTCATAAAGTATTCTCTCAGGCCAATTTTTGCAAGTGTTTCCCCCGCACTCTCTCCAAGAATTTTATACTTTCATGCCTTAAGTTTAAGTCCTTTAACCAGTGAGAGTCAATTTTTGTTAAAGGAGATAGGTGTGGGTCCAGTTTCAGTCTTCTACAAGTTGCCAGCCAATTTACCCAGCACCATTTGTTAAATAGGGAATCTAACCCCAATTTATATGTTTGATAGGCTTATCAAAGATCAAATGATGATAACTGTCTTGGTTCATCTCTTGGTTTTCAATTCTGTTCCATACATCTTCCTCTCTAGTTTTGTGCCAGTACCATGCTGTTTTGATCACTATAGATTTATAGTATAGTCTGAAGTCTGGTAGCGTGATACCTCCCGATTTGTTTTTATTTCTGAATAAATAGCTGTCTTAGCTATTTGAGGTTTTTTCTGTTTCCATATAAAACAAAGTACTAATTTTTCCATATCTTTAAAGTATGACAGTGGTACTTTAATAGGGATTGCATTAAATCTGTAAATTGCTTTGGGAAGTATAGACATTTTAACAATGTTGATTTGGCCAAGTCTTGGAAGAAGCCCAAGTGCCCATCAACCCATGAATGGATCAATAAATTGTGGTATATATATATCATGGAATACTATGCAGCATGAAGAAAATATGAAGCCTTTACCTCTTTTATGTTTACATGGATGGAACTGGAAAATATTCTTCTTAGTAAAGTATCTCAGGAATGGGAAAAAAAGTATCCAATGTTCTCAGTACTACTATAAAAACAATTTATAATCACTCACACTTTCATATGAGAGATGAATCATAACTATAGCACAGGATGAAGGAGGGAAGGGTAGGGGGATCAGAAGAGGGGAGGGTGGTTCAATAGAGGGAGGGTTAAAGGTGGGACCACACCTATGGAGTATATTGCAGGGGTATAAGTCAAATCTATCAAGTATTGAACACAAATGTCTTAACACCTTGTTTAAGTAAATGAGGTGAAAGCTATGTTAAATTAGCAGGCCTGGGCTAGGATCAAACCCTTGAGCCCTGGTGTATGTAGCCGGCGCCTACCGCTGAGCTACAGGAGCTGAGCCTGACAATGATTTCTTATGAATCATGCAAAATTAACAAACAATAGAAGACAACAAAGTGGACTTCATAAACATTAAAATACCACAAATACAAAAATGGGGAAAGCACTAAAAGAAACAAATGGCCCGGTGCAGTAGTGCACATCTATAGTCCCAACTATTCAGAAGGCAGGATAATTTGAGATCTTCTCTTAAATATGGGGGAAAAAAATGTATGGATTTTCAACAAGCTTGTACAAAATGCTCAATGTCATTTAATCAATAAGGAAATACAAGTAAACTCGATAGTAAGATCACATCTCACAGCTCCATGGAAAGCTACCTCCAAGAAAACAGAAAATAAAAAATGTTAAGGATGTGTAACAGAAAGAACTTTTATTAGGTGGGAATTTCACAAAGTTTTAGTTTACAAAAAAAAGATTATACCAGTATATTTCCTTTTGAAAAAAAAATTCAATGAAATTACCATATGACTTGTAATGGAATTACAAATAACGTAAGGCCAGAAATTAAAAAATATATTGTACACCCATTAATACCAATAGCTAAAACAAGGAAACAACCCAAGTGTCCATCAATAAATGAAAAATAAGCATGCTGTGGTATATACATATATGCCTTTAAAAAAGTAATTTTGATAAATGCTACAGTGTAGACAAACCTTGAGAATATCACGCTAAGTAAAATGAGGAAGTCACAAAAGAAAAAATACAGTTTCTACTTAGATACCTACAGTATTCAAAAGCAGAGATAGAAATTAGAACTACGGGTCTAGTGAAGGAAACATGGGAAGTTATGAGGTATGGGGGTTTCCAATTTCCAAGATAGAAATAATTCTGGAGAAAGATGGTAGTGATAACTAAACAATCACATAAATGTATTTAATATCACTGAACTGTATACATCAAAAATAATCAAGATAAAAAACTTTATGGCTCTTAGGTGTATTAAACCAAAAATAAAAAGATGAAAAATGCTAGAACACTTAGGACATTCCTAGCAACTATCTCTCTCTAAATACCAATCCCCATAAATTAGGTATTCAAGGAAAAATGGTTGGTTCCATAATTGGAGCAGGATAAAACAAAACTGAAACTGGACACTGTTGTGTGGCTAGAATGTAAGGAAAAGAAAGGAGCCAACTTAAAAAACCCTAAAAAGCTATCTTAGCAAAACCAAACATGACATTAATGAATTTAATGCCTAGAATAAAGCAGACATCCATGTGTCCGTTAAAAATAGAGTATGAATTTTCCTCTGTACCCCACAGGTTTTGCTGGCTTCATTGTTGTTATGCTCAAGGAAGTTAATGATTTCCTTTTTTATTTCTTCTGACACCCAACTGTCATTCAGGATAGGTTGTTTAATTTCCAAGCCTTTGTGTGGGCTTGAATGTTTTTGTTTGAGTTATAAAATCAATGTCCACAAGTCAGTAGCTTTTGTATATGCCAATAACAACCAAGATGAGATGCTAATTAGGGACACAACTCCCTTCACCATACCTTAAAAGAAAATGAAATACCTAGGAATACACCTAGCAAAGGAGGTGAAGGACCTCTACAAAGAAAATTATGAAATCCTAAGAAAGGAAATAGTAGAGGATATTAACAAATGGAAGAACATACCATGCTCATGGCTGAGAAGAATCAACATTGTTAAAATGTCCCTTCTTCCCAAAGCAATCTACCTATTCAATGCCATCCCTATGAAGATACCAACATCATACTTTCAATATTTGGAAAAAATGATTCTTCATTTTGTATGAAACCATAAAAAAACCCATATAGCTAAGGCAGTTCTCAGTAATAAAAACAAAGCCGGGGGCATCAGCAAACCAGATTTTAGGCTGCACTACAATGACATAGTGGTCAAGACAGCATGGTACTGGCAAAAAATAAG
>CAUYRH010010777.1:0-35949 GCA_963574655.1 Perodicticus potto | reverse complement strand
CACCCTGGGTAGAGTGCCATGGCATCACAGCTCACAGCAACCTCCAGTGCCTGGGCTCAAGCGAGTCTCTTGTCTCCGCCTCCCAAGAAGCTGGGACTACAGGCACCCGCCACAATGCCCGGCCATTTTTTGGTTGCAGTCATTATTATTGTTGTTTGGCGGGCCCGGGCTGGATTCGAACCCGCAAGCTTAGGTGTACGTGGCTGGCGCCTTAGCCCGCTGAGCCACAGGTGCCGAGCCGAACCGAACTTCTGGTCTTAAGCCATCCTTCTATCTTGGCCTCCCAAAGTGCTGGGATTACAGGGATGAGCCAACTTTTAGATGAGGAATCACTTATAAAATGTTTCTCAGTAACTCAAGTATCCAGTTGCAAATAATTATTAGAAAAAAGTAAAATGCACATCACTTAATAAAACTAACATAATAGTTTAAAATAAAGAAAGTCTTTGACAAGTATTAAAATTAAATGATTAGGAAAGTGAAGTCAGTCTTTTGGAGAGGAACCACTTTACGATTGCTGGCCACAGGATATAAGAGCTAAGGCTTCCTTGGTGCCGTCTGAACCCACAGGAGCCCACTAAGAGGACTTCCACGATGGGAGCCAGTAACTGTTACACAGGAATCAATGCTGGACACGGCGTTTTCTAAAACAATGTAATTTAAACGTCTCAACCTAAAACATTTGAAGATTCCATCCAAAAATTTGAACAAGAATGTTCATACCAGCTTGAATCACGATAGCCCCCAAATAGAAAACCAACAGGCACAGAGATGAATTGGGGCTTATTAGGATCACAGAACACAGCCTGATAAAAAATCACCCTGAAAGAAGCCACAGAATGGATCCCATGTGCTTCCCAATGCAGCAAAACTAACAATGAGAAGAATCACAACAGTGGCCACTGGGCAGGGGTCTAAGGAGACGCCCAGCAGTTTTATCTGGTGTGTTCAGCGGGCACAGACACACAGACAGTCTGCTGAGCTGTTCACTTGAGGTCTGAGCACGTTACTGGATACATCACACCTCAAATAAAAAGAGGGAAAACAGGTGCAGAAAACCAACATTGGAACTTGAACTGTCAAAAACAGGAATAGTTGGGTTTTATTAGTGTCACCTTCACTACATTTCACCTAAAAGTGAAAGTCTCTAAACATTAAAAAACACCCAAGCTTAAATGACTGATATTAACCACCTTTCAAATAGCAAGTACCAACCGGGTTTTTGGTTTTCTGCTTTTGTCTCGGAGTCAGCCGCCCGTCTCTCTGCACCCTGGTTCTCCTGCTGTGTGCTCGGCAGACACGCGCCATTTTCTGCTGACGGAGATGTCCTGGAAGAGAGGAGAGGCAGAGGTTAACTCTGGGCCCTCAGGAGGCTCTCAGACAACATGTGGCTCTCCATAGCAGTGATTTTCAACCCATGTGGTATGGCACACTGGGGTGGCATGAGAGTCTCTTAGGAGTGGTGTGAACATTTTTAAAGATCATTAATTAAATTATTTTCAAAAGAACTCAAAGCACGGTAACTATCTTTTTTTTTTTTTTTTTGACAAGGTCTGGTTCTATGCTCTGGGTAGAGTGCCTCGGAATCATAGCTCACAGCAACCTCAAACTCCTGGGCTCAAGTGATCCTCCTGCCTCAGCCTCCCAAGTAGCTGTGACGACTACAGACATGTGCCACATGCCTGTCGGTTTTGTTTTATTTTTTTTTCAAACATGCCTGGCTAGATTTTTTACCTAGTTTTAGTAGAGATGGGGTTTCGCTCTTGCTCAGGATGGTCTCAAACTCCTGAGCTCAGGGGATCTACCTGCCTCGGCCTCCCAAGAGTGCCGGGATTACAGATGTGAGCCACCGTGCCCAGCCCTTTACTCTTTTTTTTTTTTTTTGATCAACATAATCTAAGTGGCCTTGGAAGTTTAACTACAGGTTCAAGTGCGCTGTGAGAGAAAAAGAGGTGAGGACAGCGCTGTGCAGGAATGTCCAGGAGCAGAGACGGCAGGCTGTAAGCATCGCCTGGTGCCTGCTACCTGGAGTCAGACTCGGCAGGGCTAGTCAGCTCAGCTGGCTGCTGTGACCCTTGGGGCAAGCACACAGTGGAGATCAGCACCTGTCACCAAAGGCATCCACTCATTTACCAAAATCATTTTCCCCCCAAATCTGCCACGCTGTGGGAAGTATACTGCCACCCACTTCCAAAAGCTGCAAGGACAGACAGTCCCCCACGCCCAGACTCTCAGGCTGTCCTCCAGGGACCGTCCCTTCACCAGCTTGGGGGTGCCGTCTACATGTTTCTATCTGTATGAACACAGGGCCGAGCGGGCTCAGGGCGCTGCCCTTTGCTTTTTTCCAAATGTCAGTGCATGGAGGGCTGCCTCACTCTTTTAGAATTTTTAAACTGTCATCCCTTCAGTTTTCTTGAACAAGCAACCGTTCATGTGGTGCAGTATTTTCGAGTAAGTGGCGAGGTCGTGCAATGATGTCTTTTGTGGGTCCTTGGAGCTCACTCACTCCGGGTGGGCAGGTCTGCACGAACACAGGCAGGCACACCTGTGACGAGTGGTGAGCCTGTGTCTCTGAGGTCCGCGGTCCCAACCTTTCTGGCACCAGGGACCAGTATAAAGGAAGACAATTTTTCTAAGGACTGGAAAGTGTTGGGGATGGTTTGGGACAACTCAAGCACATCACATTTATTGTACCCTTTATTTCTATTATGGCTACATCGTAATATATAATGAAATGATACAACTCAGTGGGAGTCTGAGCTTGCTTTCCTGCAACTAGATGGTCCCAGAGTCAGCACTACTGCTGGCATTAGATTCCCGTAGGGAGCACACATCTCTGCAGCGCAGCGTACAGGAGGGTTCCTACTCCTCTGAGAATCTAATGCCACCCTGACCTGACAGGAGGTGCAGCTCAGGTGGTGATGGGGAGCAGCTGTAAACGCAGATGAAGCCTCACTCCCTAGCTGGCCCCTCATTTCCTGCAGTGTGGTCGGGTTCCTGATGGGCTACGGACGGGCACCAGTACATGGCCCCGGGGTGGGGGACCACAGTCCAAGGGCACTTCTGAAGGCCACCTATGAACTCTGGGGCACAGCAGGCCCCAGTGGTGGGGACCATATCGCAGGCCCAGCCGCCACACAGAGACTCCTCCAGAACAGGTAAACTCTCGGAGACAAGGCAAAACAGAGGTTACGGGGCTGGAGAGAGCAGGCGGAGGGAAATATTATTTATGGGAACAGAGTTTCTGTCTAGAAAAAGGCCTTGCTGAAGATGGATAGTGTTGATGGTCATACAGTATGGATGTACTTACTAAATGCCATGAATTATGTGCTCAAAAATAGTTAAAATGGCAGATTTTATGTTAGTGTATTTTATCGCAATAAACAAAAACACGTGTAATTCAAGAAATCACTGTTGGCTGGGCTAGGTGATTCACGCCTGTAATCCTAGCACTCTGGGAGGCCAAGGAGGGTAGACTGCTTGAAGTTAGGAGTTCAAGACCAGTATGAGCAAGAGCAAGACCTCTGAAAAAAGCCAGGCATTGTGGCGGGTGCCTGTAGTCCCAGGTATTCGGGAGGCTGAGGCAGGAGGATCTCTTAAGGCCAAGAGTTTGAGGTTGCTCAGAGCTATGACACCACGGCACCCTACCTACGGCAACAGCGTGAGACTCTGTCTAAAAAAAAAAAAAAAAGAAAGAGAGAGAGAGAAGAAATCATTGTTAAGTTTTTAGTCAAGCTGTGAAGCCCTGCTGCTCCCCACCGCAGCAGCCTGTGTTCCCTCCCGTCGTCTGCCCTTCCTGGTCTGTTCGCTGCAGCCCGACCCGAGCTTCCCTCAGGACGTCACAGTGAGTCTGGTTAATGGGGCATTCTGAAGCTGTTGTTCACGGCGTTTGCTTACTTTTCTCCCCCTTTTTTATATTTTTAATTGATAAATAGGGGTCCATACTTGGGGGATACATGCGATAATTTCACACATCGTATCATCAACTTAGGGTACAGAAAGAGTCATCACCTTAATATATGTATACATATATTTATATTATTTGTAATATATATATGTATATATATACACACATATATATATGTATATATACATATATACACATATATATATATTTGTGTGTATGTGTGTATATATATATATATATATATAAACACATATATTTGTAAAACAGCTTTATCCTCGAGTCAGAACACAAACCAACAGACTCTGGAGTTGGCAGTGGGGGCAACACCAGCAGAACATGCAGCTCACTGAGGAGGAAGGTGAGTTACTGTACAGACTCACCCACTTCTGGTGCTGCTGAGATAAAGCCATAACCCTTACAAGTAGCTCATTATATTAAAAATATTTCCAGGGCCCACCTAGCTCTGCTCCTGCACAAATGGGGTTAATCTCTGTGATACAAAGTGGATGGGGAGAGGCAGAAATGTGGGGGGCTGGCAGCTGGAGAACAGGAAGGGAGACTAGCCCACGTGTGACTAAGGCTCTCCAAAACATCCAGAAGGGGCCATCAGAGGCTGAGAAGTGTACCTGGAGGTTGTCCCCCTCCTGTCCTCAATCCTGATGCTCTGGAGCCATCTGTCCTTTCAGACACCCCTGGGAGGTCCCACTATCAGAGTCTATTCTTTCCTCAGTCCCCACCTATTTAGCTCACCACCCAAGTTTTGGTGTCCCCTATTGCTTAGGCTTCTGAAGTCAGCCCCTTTAAATAACAGCCCTCCCCTTAAATATAAAGCGTGAGGAGAGCTGGAGGGTCCTTCCTGGCAGGAGGATGTTCCGGGGGTCAGCCAGTTTTAGGGTCCCCCCTTCAGTCCTGGACCAGGCAGTAGATGTGGTGCTGAGCCCTTGAAGACACAGGGGGTGCAGCAGCAGCTCCTGGGTGTCTCTGTCCCCACCCAGAGGATGGTGAAGTTCTCAAGGATGCTGTTCATCATGTATTACTTGGCCACAACTTGTGCAGGAAACTCACCAGGTACTCCCAGACGGGCGAGCACAACAGGTGGTACACAGACCTCCCTCCTCCAGCCAGGCCTGCTCTGTCTCCACCTTCTTTCTCCACCACCTGCTTGCCAAAGGAGCAGACCTTGGAGGAGCATATGATGGTCATGTGCCCCAAGCTCTCATACTGGCTGCTCATTCCGCAGAAGCCGCCACTGCCGGCCCTGGCCTTCTTGCCACTTGGGCCTCAGTTCAGGTCTGCCCAGAACTTGACCAGGAAAAAGACATGGGGGAGGCCGTGATCATACGGTTCTTGCAGATTTGCTGAACATCCACACTCCCCAGTGGGGGCACTCCAGGGCTGGGGCAATGTTGGGTGATATGTACAAACAGGTGCCTCTGCTATGACTCAGTTGCATTTGGCAGTTCCACGCAGGCTGAGAACTCTACTAGCTGCAACCGGGCAGTGCCCAGGGTCAAAGACTGCCAGGCTGGGGGTAAAGGCGCAGGTGGGGGCAGGGGTGAGAGGGGTTAAAGGGACCCATACCCTGATCAATAGATGGGGAGTCCACAACAAGGAGAATGGTGTGTTTGAAAACGGCTTCACATCTGAAACATTCCAGAGGGATCAGAGCTCCTGACCCAATATGGAGAAGCTCATAGGCCTGAGGACCAGCAGGACCCAGTTTGGTGAGCTGGGCTGAGGATATGGTAGCCATGGACTAGATTTCCCTTGATTTCCTTCAAGTTAAACTCTGAATGAGACTAGAGACCTGGTTACAAGTTCAGACCTTCCCCATTCTCAGCTTGAGGTAGCAGGTAATCAGTTCATTCGGACCATGTATCTTGCCTTCATCCGAGAGGATGATTTTCTGACAGCCACAGGGCAGGTAGATGGCCAGGGCCTCCTGGAAGCTCTGCTCAATGTCTGGGCTCCAGACACCCTCTGCATCTGGGCCCACGTCTCCTCCACTCCCCTCGCTGCCTTGTACTTGCCTCACTGCCCTTCTGAATGCCTGTCCAGCACTGCCATCGGCCACGGGGGACCCCAACCCAGAGTTCCCCATCTCGGCCTCCCAGTCTGTGGCTGGGGAACCGTCACCTTAGATATTTATCTTTCCTTTATGCTAGGAACTATAACCATCACTGAGTTTTCTTTCAGTTCCTCTTCAACATTAGTGGTAAATCATTCAGGTAAATCTGCACATTTTTTCATTACCTTTCTTTCCCTAAGTGATGTTTAAAATAATTTCTATCATATCTTGTAATACAGAGATCACGCTGTGTTTTTATGATACTCTCCCTCGTTTTGACTCTTACTCAGTGTCTATCTACCTGCCCTTCCTCTGTGAGTTCTTTCCCTTTGGCTCCTCTTCCTCTCTGTATCTGCCGAGCTGTTATTTTTGGCTGCTCATAATGATAAGTTTTGTCCCACTAGCTTTCGTCTCTCTCAGCAGTGAGCACATTTCTGTCTTGTCACTACATGTTTTCTTTTATTATGAGGACTTTCTTTGTTAGATCTTTCTCATCATTATGAGAATTGGGGATGGTGTGTGAAAAAAGCACAGGTGAGAAGTTTCTGTGCAGACGACTTACCCCTGCATGACGAAGGCTGACTAAAGGTAGGAAGGGACACAAAGGCCACTCAAGGACCTGGAGGACACTCCTGGACTGGCGGAGCTGGAAGGACAGCTGCCAACCATGCCTTCCTCTGGACAAATAGAATGCCAGCCCTTACCCAGGGTGCTCCTAAGCTGTCCTTACCTGTCTTGAGAAGCAGGCTGTAGAGTTTTAAAATCTGGGTTGGGGACATTCTTAGTCTCAAAATTGAAGTCTCCACTATCTGGTATGTTGTATATAATCATCATCCAGAGTGACAGGAGGGCTATTACAGGATGTCCAGAAATCTTATCCATTATTTGTGTTAGAGGAGTTTTAGGTTTCATTTGTGATTTATATTCCAAGATTTTCTGATCAATGCTTTCAGAGCCAGGAACATCATCATCATCTGCAGTCCGTCCAAATAAATCTTTAGCAAAGACATCTACATTCTGCCGCAGAAGACCCACCATGCTTGCCGAGTCACAGCAGAGCAAGCATGACGGTGTTCTATATCCAACAACTAGACATATATTCGCTTTATTCTTACAAGTTCTGCCACCTGAATGTTGTGTGTGATTTTACTCTTGCTCACCATCCCTGAGTTCTGTGCCACGTCTATACTGCTACTGTGGGCAGCGCAGAGTACAGCAGATGTCAGTAAGCCCGGGATGGGCGCCACATCTGAGGAGGGTCATGCGTGATGCACTCCTCTTTCTAATACCGCTCAGCCTTCATCAGAGGTGTTCTATTTTCACCATCTCTGAGGTTCAAGTCACAGTTCAGGCAATAGTTAGACCACCCTGGAAAGGCCTTGGGCACAGGTCAAATGCAGAGCACTCCTCTTCTTCCTGTCTCTTGAGTTTAACTGATTTCTCTTCAGGAAGATGAGGTCCTGCCGCTGCTCAACGTCACCCTCGTTGGCAGCTCTGTGGAGCCTCCTGAGGTCCCCATCTTGGACATCACACCTCTTTGGTGAGAAGACTGAGTCCTTAACCTGGTCCGAGTGCTTGGGGACCAAACGGGCCAAAGTTGTGTTGCTCAACTCGTCCTGCAGCTAACAGCTCCTCTGTTTTTTATTTATTTATTTTTCTTTTATTAATCATAGCTGTGTACATTATTGCAATCGTGAGGTACAATGTGCTGGTTTTATACAATTTGAAATATTTTCTTTTTTTTTTGGTTGCAGCCATCATTGTTGTTTGGCGGGCCTAGGCTGGATTTGAACCCACCAGCTCAGGTGTACGTGGCTGGCGCCTTAGCCTGTTGAGCCACAGGCGCCGAGCCCAATTTGAAATATTTTCATCAAACTGGTTAACATAACCTTCACAGTTTTTTTTTTTTTTTTTTGAGACAGAGCCTCAAGCTGTCACCCTGGATAGAGTGTGTGGCATCACAGCTCACAGCAACCTCCAATTCCTGGGCTCAAGCGAGTCTCCTGCCTCTGCCTCCCAAGTAGCTGGGACTACAGGCACCTGCCACAATGCCCGGCCATTTTTTGGTTGCAGCTGTCGTTGGGCGGGCCCGGGCTGGGTTCGAACCCGCCAGCTCAGGTGTACATGGCTGGCGCTTTAGCCTGTTGAGCCACAGGCACCGAGCCAGCATTTTCTTAGTTATTGTGTTAAGACATTTATATTCTACATTCAGTAAATTTCACATGTACCCTTGTAAGATGTACCATGGGTGTGGTTCCACCAATTACCCTCCCTCCACTCATCCTAAAAGCTTCTTTGAAATAGAGCTCCTGGCTCCATGGACACCCCACCAGCCTTCAAAAAAAATAAATCTTTAGCAAATGATAAGTTTTGTCCCCACCCCCAGCTTTTCTCTGCCTGCGTAGCCCTAGGCCTGCTGCCAACTGTTCTGGTCAGTTTCCCTACTTTCCTAGTAGGTTTCTGCAGGCTTCCTAAGAAGCAATCACCGACACACACGCTTGGGAGGACCCATGTGCTCTGTCTGTGCCCTGCCCCCGAGGCAGCCAGCGAACGTCCTCAGTCTCCCGTCTGCTGTGCAGTGTGCACTGGCTCCACCACTTTGGAAAACTGCTGGGTGGCAGCTTTGGTTACGATTCAGCAATCACATTCCATCAGAAACATATTTGTAAATGCCCCCAAAGACGTGCGTGAGCATGTTTGAAGCACCACTACTGAAGCACCCCAAACAGAAATCTCCCCGCAGTGGCAGAGTGGGGAGACAAACTATGATAAATTCACGCAAAATGACAGCATGCAGAGCCGAGAACTTAGACCCACAGCAACGTGCACGATGTGGTAAACTCCACAAGCAAAGCTGAGTTAGAGCAGCTGGAGGCCAGACAGACACATTCCACGCGTCTATTCAAACAAAGCACTAAGCCGGGAGACCCAGCTGTGGGTCCCTGGTCAGGAGGGCGGCTCCTCTGCGGGTCGAGGGGCTTGAGGCCAGCTGTTTCTGGACATGGGGATGGTTACACACAGCAAGCTTAGAAAACCCACCAGATCCTGCGCTTCTGATGTGCTTGTTTCTGAGTGTGTGCTATTCATTGATAAAAAGCTAACAAAAATCCTTCATGTAAGAGATACAGGGACAATAACATATTTGAGATTTGTTTTATCCTCCACCAAAAACAAGTGTGGGCTGGGATGTAAATAAAATAAGGTTTCCCAAAATCTTGGTAATTATTAATGCTAAGCAATGGGCACATGGAGACTCATTAAACCTTTCTACTTTCAGAAAAGAGGCCCTTAAACGCTTATGAGTTGTATTTTCACAAAATAGCTCTTCTAAAAGGGAAAGAGAAACCCACTTACAGAGTCTGGCTTGGACTTTCTTCAGAAGCTGGCATTTTAGCGCCTTCGTAGAGCTTTTTTAGTTGTTCTGTATGTTCTGAATTATCAATGCCCATTCCCATCGACAAGATTTCAGCTCGAACATTATAATCGATGACAGAAGTTTTTAAATTTGAAAGGTTTGTGATATGCACCTGGAATCAAGGAAAAAACACAGCATTTTTAGGAATCACTCTCTGATCTCTCTTCAGTCCTAGACTCTCTCACATGGGCTCCCAGTTTCCCCTGCAGCGTCTGAGGCTCCAGCACCAGCCTCCGTGGGCAAGGCCTCCTGCAGCAGCACCTGGGCTGTTCACAGCTCAGTCCCACAGTACAGAATTCTTGCATCTTTCTGATTCTTACTCAACTATTTTCATCTCTGTTAACAAGGAGCCCTCAGGTTCAGGGTCCTTGTGTGCCTGGAAATGGCCAATGCCAAGGCCCCATGCTCTGTGCTCAGGACCATTTTCTCCACGTAGTCTTCTCTGCACCTAAACATTCTCTTCCTTTTCAATTTATACAAAATTAAGTAAAACAAGAAACACTGCAACAGTTTGATTCCTGTTGATGGGGGTGTCACACAAGACTGAGCTCCATGTTGGGGGAGGATGGGCCAGGCTGGCAGGAACTGGCACATTCCTAGGGGGCCCCTGGGAATGAGTCCCCGACTGGAAACATGCAGACAGTCTTTCTCTCCTCCGTCTGGGACAGAGCAGATGTGGGTGGAGAAGGAAAGTGCGGGGGTCTGTTTCCCCAGTGTGTCAGGGACATCGTAACATATTGTACAGCTGTGGAAACATATTTGCTGGGGAGAGGGGCGTTTCTTTTTTGCTTCATTCTCTTACATACAGTTTTTATATAAAGTCCTGACTTAATAAACTTTCCATTTTTTTCTCTAATAAAGGACAACTGCAATACTATTACAACATCAACTAAGACCCCAGATCTCTTCCTTTACCTGCCTTGATCATCTATTTTTTCTTTCTTTTTTTTTTTTTGAGACAGAGTCTCACTTTGTGGCTCTTGGTAGAGTGCTGTGGCGTCATAGCTCACAGCAACCTCAAACTCTTGGGTTAAAGCAATTCTCTTGCCTCAGCTTCCCGAGTAGATGGGACTACAGACACCTGCCACCATGCCTGGCTATTTTGTAGAGACGGGGGTCTCACATTTATTTTTTGTCTTATAAAAATTATTTTCTCAGGCAGCGCCTGTGGCTCAGTGAGTAGGGCATGGGCTCCATATACCGAGGGTGGTGGGTTCAAACCCAGCCCCAGCCAAACTGCAACAAAAAAATAGTTGGGCATTTTTTGGCTGAGGCAAAGAATCACCTAAGCCCAGGAGTTATAGGTTGCTGTGAGCTGTGACGCTACAGCACTCTGAGGGTGACAAAGTGAGACTCTGTCTCTAAAAATAAATTATTTTTTCTTTCTTTCTTTTTTTTTTTTGAGACAGAGCCACACGGCAACCTCCAATTCCTGGGCTCAAGCGAGTCTCCTGCCTCCACCTCCCAAGTAGCTGGGACTACAGGCCCCCACCACAACAACGCCCGGCCATTTTTTGGTTGCAGCTGTCATTGTTGTTTGGTGGGCCAGGCTGGATTCGAACCCGCCAGCTCAGGTGTACGTGGCTGGCACTTTAGCCCGCTGAGCCACAGGCCCCGAGCCTCTTTTTTTTTTTTTTTAAGTCTCATTATATGCAAACTTTAAAGTTTTGCCAAACTCATAAATACTGTCAGAAGAATCATTTTTATAAACCGAATTCCTTTAAGTCTTATAAATCATAATAATTAAAATTTAACACAGCAGCACTGTGAGTCGAACAGTGGTGTTCCTGGAGCATAAGCAGAGGGGCTGGAGGCAGCACCAGTAGGAAGGGTGCTGGTCTGGTCCCAGCCCTCCCCGACCCGTCAGCTCCGCGGTGGGAGGCTTTGTCTGCTTTGCTCATGGATGGAGCCCAAGGCCTAGGGCTGCGTCTGCCCACAGCAGTGCTCCTGGTGGATGAATGAGGCAGAAACTGTGGGCCTGACGGCACCTATCCGGGAACCCCCACCGTCCCCGACCACATGTCAAGTCTTTAAGGTCATTTACAAAGTAGAACAGATGCAGCAGTCACTGACTGGTGCGGACAGTAGACTGTGAAGGCGGTTTCGTGGTTCACAATCAACACTTGAAAAAGAGAAATAGAAAATAACTTCAAGCTCAGAGAACTCACAGGTAGTGAGGACTCTCGAGGGATTTGCATCCTGCTGTCTGAATGTGGGTGCATCAAATTCTTAAGTGCATGTGTGTGCGGGTTATAATGTGAAACATTCCCCAAACAGAAGTTAACCCACAACCAAATATATGACAAAAATAACACGAAAAACGCCTCGCCTTGACAGAGAGCCCCGAGTAAGTCTCTGTGTCTGTGAAGCAGTTATTCTAGCAACAGGCTAGTAGAATTTGGATAATTTTAGGACTATTCCAAAAGACATTTCTTTTTAAGAAAACTGCATTACTTACCATTGGATCAATCCAAACTGTATTTCCCAAAGCCAGTATCACCTTTGCATCATGCAGCTTCCCAACAATTTTATGATGAATATACCTAGTAACCTGGAAGAAAGTGCTTAAGATTTTTTATCTGAGGCTTTATTAAAATACCTTATTCAGCATACACACTACAATGCCCGGCTATTTTCTGGGTGTATTTGTCGTTGTTTGGCAGGCCTGGGCTGGATTTGAACCTGCTGGCTCCATTGTATTGCAAAATATTCCATGCATTTCATTTGAGCCTCACGGCAACCCTGTGAGGTTACAGAGGGATCGCCCCCCCTTTCACTGACAAGGCTGCCGGCAGAGTTGAACAAGGACAGATGTGCAGAGGGCAGGAAGTTGCCCCGGGTCCCTCCTAGTGAGTCGCGAGGATGGGCAGGGTCCATGCCTTTGGACTCAGCCTGCTGCCTGTTTCCTGCTATGGACATGTGTGCCCCCTGGCTTCTGCCAACTACATTCTATCTTAAAGCATGGATGTTTATGTATTAGAAAACTCAATGAGAGTGAAGTACAAGTTGTTCCTGCTGCTCCAGAGGATATCACAGTGACAGAGCCACTCTGCAGTCAGTGACGCTGGAGTGGAGGCTCTGGCCTGTGCGTCCTTGCCCTTGGCTGTCTTCCTCTCAAGCAGGGCCACAGACGCCTGTCTGAGAATCTTTCCCACATGCTAACACCAAAAAGCAGAACAGAAGGGAACTGCCCATCAGCATTACATGGTTTCTATTCCCCTTGAACTTTGTAAATGAATTTGAAATAATGCATATAAGAGAAATTTCCTCTTTTTTATAAAAGGCAGCTCTTCAAGAATTACTGTGGTCAGCTGGGCATTGTGACCTATGCCTGAATCCCGGCACTCTGCAAGGCTGAGCCAGGTGGATTCCTTTAGCTCAAGAGTTCAAGACCTGAGCAAGAGTGAGACCCTGTCTCTACTAAAAATAGAAAAAAAATGATACAAGAGATTGAGGTTGCTGTGAGCTACAATGCCAAAACAGTCTACTTAGGGCAACAGAGAGACTCTGTCAAAAAAAAAAAAAAGAGGAAGGAAGTGAGGGAGGAAAAGCAACAGCTGTTGTCAATCATCTTTTTGACCAAATGCTTCATGAGGACAAGGACCATAACTTTCTTGCTGATGACTACATCCCCAGAACCAAGCAAGGCCCCTGGCACACAATGAGTACTCAGAAAATACTTATTACAAAAAAGGAAAATGATTGTTATTCGATAAACGCTAATTTTTTTTTTTTTTTTGAGACAGTCTCACTTGTCACCCTGGGTACAGTACTGTGGTGTCACAACTCACAGCAACCTCCAACTCTTGGGCTTAAGTAGGCATTCTCTTGCCTTAGCCTCCTAAGTAGCTGGCTTTTTTTTTGTTGTTGTAGTTATCACTGTCATTTAGCTGGCCCAGGCCAGGTTCAAACGCGCCAGCTTGCGTGTATGCAGCTGATGCCCTACCCAATGAGCTATGGGTGCCGCCTGAGAAACACTATTTTTACCAAACTTACGACAGTAAGATTATGTGCATTCTTACTGTGTCTTAAAAATGTTGACTTATTTCCTGGATAACGTCTAACCTTGCCTTTTAAAAAAATTTGAATTATTTATTTATTTTTTTTGGTTTTGCTGTTTTTGGCCAGGGCTGGGTTTGAACCCACCACCTCTGGAATATGGGGCCAGCGCCCTTTTTAGAAAATTTTATGTTGGTATGGCACTGACCACATGCAACAAGGCTGGCGAGTTTGAGCCCGGCCCAGGCCAGCTAACCAACAATGACAACTGCAACAAAAAAATAGCGGGCGTTGTGGCAGGAGACTGTAGTCCAAGCTACTTGGGAGGCAGAGGCAAGAGAATCGCTTGAGCCCAAGAGTTTGAGGTTGTTGTGAGCTGTGACGCCACAGAACTCTATCCAGGGCAACATAGTAAGACTCCGTCTCAAAAAAAAAAAAATTATGTTTGAATCTAGTTTGCATAACTGTTTATAGCCCAAATTGTTCTTTACTTTGTGAGTGCGATGGCTTATGTCAATCCTACTTATCACACAGGTTTATAATCTTCCCCTGGAGATCATGACTGGTGCTCCCACGAGTGGGAATGTGTTGTCAGGTCTCCACCTGGCTTGGCTGGGCTTTTCCATCCCACATGGATAGCCACATGAGCCCACAGGGGACCACTGTCCTGGGCTCCGGGCCGTAGCACAGGAAGTTTTTTTTTTTTTTTGGAGACAGAGTCTCATTTTGTTGCCCTTGGTAGAGTGCTGTGGTGTCATAGCTCACAGCAACCTCAAACTCTTGAGCTCGAGCAATTCTTAGCCTCCCAAGTAGCTGGGACTACTGGTGCCCACCACAACACCCAGCTATTTTCTGGTTGTAGTTGTCGTCGTCTGGCAGGCCTGGGCCAAATTTGAACCTGCCAGCTCCGGTGTATGTGGCTGGTGCCCTAGCTGCTGAGCTGCAGGTACAGAGCCTTCTTTGCTTTTATCATCCATCCCCTTGGTGAGACCCTAGTTATCTCAAAGCCCACAAGAAATGCCCCTTCTTTTGAAAGCTATTCTGGCCACCATCTTTCCTGCTCTGTCCATCCTCCCAACCCCAATGCAACTACTTGGCCTCTCCAGACAGCATTCACCACCTTTCCTCCCTCTCTGACTGTGGAATCTATTTTTGTAGGTGCTTACATTGTGTCTTCTGCTTAAGCAGACAGATAATCCCTATTTTATACCAATTCTGTCACTGTGGCACTAAGGGTAATGATGGCAACATTTCAAGGATCCCCAGCACCACCATGAATGCCCGTGGCTGGGGGTACAGCCACAACCCACAGCACCTGAGCTCTCGGCTGGGCTCTCCCCAGTGGCAGTGGACACACCCCTGCACCACCAAGGACCCAAGCAGACTGGACTGCACCCCCTCAGAACAGGAAGCACTTTGCCCAGACATGATTCTCTAAGTTCAGAGAAGCCTCGATTCTGTGTGTACTCTGGGTTAAATACATTCTGAAAGTCAACAAAACGTAAAAAGCCAACATAAGTCACCTTTGGGTTCCACTCCATTTCACTGTCAGCAGGCTTTACTCTGCAGACAATGAACTCCACAGCCTGCGGGGGCAGGGCGCAAAAACTCTCCGGGAGGGGCAGCAGCTGGTCCCTCGAGATGAGCCCAGTCCTGCCTTCATCTATGAACTTCACAAGGACATTATCCAGGGCCCACGCGTCTTCCTTCTGGCTTACCTCTAGCACCTGTACCCTGGGGAACAAGGGTAGCATCGCTTTAACACATGGGTTCCAAAAAGGGGAAAATCTTTGCTTCAGCTTACCATTAAGTGGAAAACACACACAAAAAACTCAACTGAATGGTTTTACTTGATACCAGAAATAAAAAACCAGGCCTCCAGAAGCACTTAGTGGTAGATAAAGTGTTTATGTCAGTATAAAAAGCACTTCTGAATGTTAAGTATACACTATAACTTCAACATTTATATGTATGTATATTAAATCTCTTTATCTGATGACAAATTTTTTTTGAGACAGAGCCTCACTCCATTGCCCTGGGTAGAGTGCTGTGTTGTCATAGTTCATAGCAACCTCAAACTCTTAGAATAAGGAGATCCTCTTGCCTCAGCCTCCCAAGTAGCTGGGACTACAGATGCCTGCCACACCACCTGGCTAGTTTTTCTATTTTGAGTAGACACAGGGTCTTGCTCTTGCTCAGGCTGGTCTTGAATTCCTGAGCTCAAGCGATCTGCCCATCTCGGCCTCTCAAGAGTGCTGGAATTACACACAGGAGCCACCGTGCAGGCCCATAATAAAAATTAACATAGCAAATTAAAGTTTCAAAGTTTCTGAATCAAGGGTATCACCAAGGACCACCAAGTGGAGTCACAGGAAGTAGTTCAAACAAGAGCCTGAGCTGGACTGAGTTCCAATGCTGGCCATGCCCCCCCCACAGAGCTGGCCTTAGACAACTTACATGGCATCAGGGAGGCTCAGTCTGTTGATCTGTAAAATGCGAAGGATGCCTACTCTGTGGGTACTCGGTAAGAATTACATGAGTTAAGGATGCAGATGCATGTCACACACAATGATGCTCAGTAAATGTCTGCAGTTACCGTCACCGTGCTTTGTACTCCAGAGCCGAGTAGAGCTTCCCATGGGAAGAAGCTCTGGGCCAGGCGTCTAGAGGACACCACATCCGGGGAGGCTGCTGGGCTCACATACACACAGCCAAATGGACAGAGCTGTGGAACAGGAATTCAAGGCCATCTAAAGTTACCTCATGATCAACAACTTTAGAAATGAAAAGATATTTTACCTGTGAAAAAGTGTTTTTTCTGCTAATCCATACAATCCAAATTTCTCCACTTTCTCAACAGTTGTTTCACTGGAATCCTTAAAATACTCATTCATTTCAGCATTAAGCATTGCATAAAGATCCACATGTTTATCAATTATACGACCAAAGTAATTTGTTGCATTCAAAATATAAAAAGGTATTATCTGAAACAGAAATAGTAAACATATCCAGAAAACAATCTAAACTAAAGACCCGCCCCTCCAAATCCGCAGAAATTCACACCTGACGTGAGGATCCAAAGCACAAACAGGAGATTAGACGGAGACTAGAAAGCTGGCTAGGAAACTAAACAGAGAAAAACATATACCTTCCTATACTGGCAAATAATTATAGTTTCACTTTAAATCTAATAGACTTTTTAATGCAAATTTCATTATTTAAAAACTTCAGTATTAGTTTGAGTGTTCTTTCTTTACTTTTACAAAAATCTTTTCTCTCTGACTAAGGAAGTGGGACCAGGCATGCGATGGCTCACGTCTGTGATCCCAGCACTCTGGCCGGCCAAGTTCAAGACCAGACTGACCAAGAGTGAGACCCTGTCTCTAAGAAAACAGCTGGTGTTATGGCAGATGCCTACAGTCTCAGCTACTCGGGAGGCTAAGGCAAGGGGATCACTTGAGCCCAGGAGTGTGAGGCTGCTGTGAGCTATGATGCCATGACACTCTACCCAGGGTGACAAAGTGAGATTGTCTCAAAAAAAAAAAAGAAAGAAAGAAAAAGAGTAATAGCAGAGTATCGAGTTAAAATCCCACATTAATAATTAAATAATAAACTGTAAGATAGATAATAATATATAAATAAAACGAGACAAAAGAGCAGAATAACAGTCCCTAGGACAGTGAAAGTCATTACAAAGACCTAGCCACAAACTGATCAACACTGTGACATTCAATTTTAAAATAAGCTTTTAGCTTAACTAAGAAAATGACACATTTATAAAAGAATAACATAAGTAAGAATAAAAGAATTAGAAATTAAAAAAAAAATTATTTCAGTATTAGGTTGAGTGGTAATTCTCGAGAGACAAGTGCCCCTTCTGATCCGCTAGGTCCCTGTCACTTGTCAGTTGATGTGAAAGGAGGGTCTTGGCAGGTGTAATTTAGTGTCTCCAGTGAGTGTCCTTCCTGAGGGACACAGAGGCGGGAGAAAGCACTGTGAAGACAGGCAGGGGCCAGCAGGAGTGTCCACCCTACAGCCGCTGGGCCTCGTGCTGACTGTGTGAAGATTATTTTTGCTTATCTGTGGTATCAGGTATCACGGAAAGCGTGCATGGACCTTTTTCTTTTTTGCTAATCAGCTTTCATTAGTGTTTGTGTATCTGACATATGGCCCAAGATAACACTTATTTTTCCAAAGTGCGGAAGCAAAAGAAAAGGTCGGACTCTGGATTAGAGTGATGCGGCTGCAAGCACAGGCATGCCACAGACGCCTGGAGCCACAGAGGCTGGAAGGGGCTGGGCCAGACTGTAGGCGTAGGGAGCACAGGTGCAGACACTGATTTCTGGCTTCTGGCCTCCAGAACCAAGAGAGAAGGAGAGAAGAAATTAGAAATTTGCATTGTTTTAAGTTTTTTTTATCGACAGAGTCTGACTTTATCAACCTTGGTAGAGTGCTGAGGGCACACAGCTCACAGCAACCTCCAGTTCCTGGGCTTAGGCGATTCTCTTGCCTCAGCCTCCTGAGTAACTGGGACTATAGGCACCTGGCACAACGCCCAGCTATTTTTTTTGTTGCAATTTGGCCAGGTCTGGGTTTGAACCCGCCACTCTTGGTATATGGGGCCAGTGCCCTACCCACTGAGTCAGAGGTGCCGCCCCTAAGTTTTTAAGTCAACTGTGATAACCGTTATAACAGCCCCAGGCAACTAGCACCACAGAAAATGTAAGGGAAAGCGGTATAAAAGAGAAAAATTTAATACTCAAAAATAAATGAAGAAATTAATGAAAATGATTTGAGGGAAATGATACTCTTAACACGGCAGTCCTACTGGCATCTTAGAATTCTCCTACAGCAACAGTTCTCAACCTGTAGGTTGCGACCCACAGGAACTGTACTAAAGGATCACAGCATTAGGAAGCTTGAGAACCACTGTCCTAAAGGAATATGCCTTGGAAAAATTCATGTAATTGCTGCATTATTTTTAATAGCCCCCAAAGAAAAAAAATTTTTTTCTAAAAAATGACTAGAAAAAAACCCTAAACTGTCATCCATTTATCCAATTCAATCTTAGTTTTATAAATAAACTGGGGCCCAAAACAAGGCACCATCTAAGTCACCTGCTGTGGGATTAACAGTGGCGCCTTCCTACTGACCACTGTAGGTCCTGAGTGCATTCTATGAAGATCTGCTACTTAAACGTAATAAAACATGTTCACTGAAATGATCACTAAACATCAGACAAAAGATCTTTAACAAAACGTACTTTAATGTAGCCAAACGTAGGTAGAGTTTGGGTAGATAATTTCCTTGGCATGTCCATTTCTGGATTAATATGGTGTCGGTCTGGACAGATTCTATTGTCTCTGAAAAAAAATAAGATTTTAAAACTAGAAGAAAATTGTTAACACAGATTTTCAGAAAATTAATCTGCAACTTAAATCAGAAATCTTTTATTCCAAGCACCCTAAAAGTTAAGGAACCATATTAAACACATCAGATGACACTAACAATATGTAAGTGGAATGGCCTTCTCAAATGTAATTAACACTGAATAAACTAACAGCCAATGTCATCATTTCTCTAGACAGTTTTAAATGTATTATTTTTTTTTTTTTTGAGACAGAGCCTCAAGCTGTCACCCTGGATAGAGTGCCGTGGCATCATAGCTCATAGCAATCTCCAATTCCTGGGCTCGTCTGATTTTTTTTAGCGATGAAATCTTGCTATGCTGCCAGGTTGGCCTTGAACTCCTGGGCTCAAGTGGTTCTCCCACCTCAGCCTCCCAAGTAGTTGGGACAATAGCATGTGCTGCCATGCTCTCCAAAGTGTCCCTACCAAAATTCTAGCAGTTTTTGAAGAAACTGACAAGCCCATTCTAAAACTGGCTCAAGATGGGCAAATAGACCAATAAATGTGAAGAACAGAGTCCAAAAACAAACCACAAGTGCTATCACCTGGTGTGCATCAAAGGCACCAGTTCAGTAAGATGACAGAAGTAAATGCTACTGGAGCAGATGACTGCCCAGGTGAAAAAGCAACAACCTTGTTCTGTTTCTCACACTACACATACACACTGTCTCAGTATGGATTATAGGCCTGAAAGCTAAACATAATAAAGCTTCTAGAAGAAAATATAGGAGAATGCTTTTATGACCTTGAAAGAAGTAAATATTTCTTATATAAAGGATACACACAAAATAACCATAAAATACTTTATCAAAATTAAAAATATCTATTCATCAAAGGACTATCAAAAGAGTGTAAAGGCAAGCCACAGACTGGGAGGAGATACTCTGAATCCATCTATCAGACAAAGAACTTGACCTACAATCTACAAATCACTCCCACAAATGAGGAGTAAAAAGACAAACACTTCCATTTCTCTTTTTTGAGACAGGACCTCACTTTGTTACCCAGCCTGTAGTGCTGTGGCACAATCATGGCTCAGTGTAACCTCAAATTCCTGGGCTCAAGCCATCCTCCTGCCTCAGCCTTCCAAGTAACGAGAACCACACGCGCACATCATTGTACCCAGATAAATTAAAACAATTTTTTGTAGAGACACAGGATCTTGCCATGTTGCCCAGGCTGGTCTTGAGCTTCCGGTCTGAAGCAATACTCTTGCCTTGTCTTCCCAAAGTGCTAAGATTATAGGTATGAGCCACTGTACCTGGCCATTTAATTTAATTAATTTATTTATTTACTTATTTATAGACAGCGTCTCATTTTGTTGCCCTGGGTAGAATGCTGTGCTTAACAGCTCACAGAAACCTCAAACTGCTGGGCTCAAACAATCCTCTGGCCTCAGCCTCCTAAGTAGCTGGGACTACCAGCACCTGCCACAACGCCTGTCTATTTTTAGAGACGAGGTCTCACTTTGGCTCAGGCTTGTCTTAAACTCGTAAGCTCAGGCAATCTACTCACCTCAGCCTCCCAAGTGCTAGGATTACAGGCCTGAGGCACCGTGCACGGCCTTTTATTTTATTTATTTATTTATTTTTGAGAAAGACTCATTCTGTCACCCTTGGTAGTGTGTCGTGGCATCACAGCTCACCGCAACCTCAAACTCTTGGAGATTAGGCGATTTACTTGCCTCAGCCTCCCAAGTAGCTGGGACTACAGGTGCCCACCACAACGCCCGCCTATTTTCAGAGATGAGGTTTCGCTCTGGCTCAGGCTGGTATTATGAGCTCAGGCAATCCACCCGCCTTGGCCTCCCAGAGTGCTAGGATTATAGGCATGGTGCCTGTCCTTTTTAAAATGGGCAAAAGACCTAATAAGCATGTCACGAAAAGAAGACAACTAAATGTCCCACAAGCATATCATTAACCATTAGGGAAATGTGAATTAAAATTACAATGGTGACACCACTATACAAATGTCAAGTATTGGCAATGACGTGAAGCAACTCAAACTGTTGTACGATAGTAGTATTGACAGGATTATGAAGTGGTCAACCACTTTAGAAGCGCTAAACATACGCCTACCCCACAATGTAATAATTCTGCTCCTGAGAACATACCCAGGAGAAACGGGCACATATTTCCACAAAAGGTATTCATGGCAGCTTCATATATAACAGTCCCAAGCTGGAAGCCACCCACAGGCCCAGCAGGAGAACGGAAACACATATTGTGATATAGTCACACAATGGAATATGGAGTCACACATAACATAAACATAAACATAACATAACATAACATAACATAACATAACATAACATAACATAACATAACATAAAATAGGGGCACACATAGCAACACAGATGAGTGTCACAGGTGTTGAGAAAGAAGCCAGATGTCAATTCCATTTATATGAAGTCCAAAACAAGCAGAATTAATGAGCGCTGACACTCTCCAGTGGGTGAGTACGTCCAGGGAGTACACACCAGGCAGGGTGTGAAGGTGCCAGGGGCTCCCTCAGAGCTAAGTGGCGGTTCAGACAGGTACGTGACAAGTCAGTATGCTATGAACTCCTATCTGTGCACTTTACTGAATGGTATGCCTCAATTTTTTAAAAAAAAGGAACACTGGCTTACTTGCAAAATCCAAAGGCCTTGAGATATGGACAAAGAGGCCTTCTGGCTTTTTTATCTTCCTTGGCTTCCAGAACCCCTGCCGTAAACTCATACAGCTCAGTGGGAACTTTGGCATCTGCTCGCTCCAAGTAGCGCAGGACACCAACTGCGTGGCCCGCATTTCTCTCCGTCAGCAGCAAGACAGATTTGGTCTTTCTATCTCCCTGATCTGCAGGGGAACCCTTAAAACACAAGTAAGTAAAGGTAGTGAATCACCCGTACTAGTCTAAATAGGCAGACTCGGAATTATCATTATACAGAAAATGCCGGTGGAATATTGGAAATAAATTAATCAAACCTGTTCAGGTAAACTCTGAAAATGATCTGACATGCAATACAGGCGTCCACCAAAAATTTTTGGTGAGGAAGGGAAGCTGAAGTGAATCACACACGTGGCATCGGTGATGGCCAGGAGAGGTACACAATCGTCGGTTAAGGCTGGAAAAAAGGATTCCAACAATTTCACATGAGCAGGAGTTCACTGCACTCACTTTAACAGGCAGGTCCAGTATCCACAACGCAGCACATGTCTAAGCAAAGAACTTCCCATTCTTCCCCCAAAATGCCATAGCCTGTGATTAAATTCCAGAGAAAAGTAGTCTCCTTTTAGCTTGAAAAATGCCTCTTTCCTATTAGAAATCCAGGATGCTGGTATATTTTTTCACTTATTTTGCATATTTTCATTTTTATACTTCTAATATGTATATATTAAGACAAAGTCTCACTCTGTCACCCTGGATAAAGTGTCGTGGCATCATAGATCACAGCAACTTCAAACTCTTGGGCTCAAGTGATCCTCCTGCCACAGCCTCCCAAGTAGTTAGACTATAGGCACCTGCCACAATGCCTGGCTAGTTTTTCTATTTTTAGTAGAGATGGGGTCTCACTCTTGCTCAAGCTGGTTTCCAACTCCTCTGAGTTCAACCTTCCCAAGTGTTATGATTACAGGCATGAGCCACTGCCCCCACCCCCAGGCCTTACACTTCTAATACTAAGTGTGCTGATCACTATGACCTTATTCCACGCAGGCAGGCAAGTACACCTACCCACACCTGTGTGATAGTGACCCTTCAGCTAAGACTCGAGGAAGACTGTCTAGAGTGAGGGTTGCCACCTACTGATCTGACAGCCCTGGGAGCACCCAGATTCACCTCAACATCAAAATCTTAGTGGAGGTTAATTTTCATTTTGAAATGAGTATGACTAATAAATTCTCAGCAAATCTGGAAATGAGCAATCTGTAGCATAAATTGATTGAAGACATGATTCCTAGTAGCTCAGCCTTCACGAAACCTAAGTAGAAATTAAACTTCTTACCTAATACGATGTGAGAGCCAGGACTTATCTTCTTTTTCCACTGTTCTAGAATACTTTTTAAGCTAAAAGCCATTTCTTTATGCATTTTCAGGCAAAATATCGAACTGCTTTCTACTACCTAAAGAAAGATGAGACCAAAGAGGCCCGTTCAGCATCAGGAACATTAAGCTTGAAGGCAACTGTTCTGTCAATGATTATCAACAGAACCACCCTGAGTGATCTGTGAGGGCAGGACACCACTGTCTGGTAACTCCTGAGCATGAGATGACTGTAAACTTAAATAAACCCATGTCCAAAATCCTACCGTTTGTATCTAAAAACTTGCTTAAGGGAAATAAAGATTTCACTAAAACCACTTTCCTTCCTTTTTAAATACTGCCCACAGACGTGCCTGTGTGTATGTAACACACACACCAGCTACCTGGCGCTGCTGTCGATGGGGGGCTTTGGACTATACCTTCCAGGCTGTCCCTGTGGAAAGGTGAATGTTCTGATGTTCGCTCTATTTTGCATTTGGCTTCCCTTCTCCATTTTAGCATTAATAATATATACGAAATTAAACTGGCTAATTTAGCCTATTCATTCGGCTTTTCTGGCCACATGACAATGCCTTTTACTGTTATTTTCTCAATCTTCATTAAACAGAGGGAACAGATGGTGTTGGCATTTATGAATCTGATATATTTTTAAAAAGTTGTGGGTTAATGAGGTTCCATACACTTAGGTTTACCTTGTCAGCCTTTGAAAGGTGAAGTCGGAGGTGCAGCGGAGTCCTCCACCTAGGAGCTCTGTGCTGTGTGCCTTTACACTGTACTCATTAGGGAAGAACTTACTAAGCCCCCTTTCCTACTTCTTGAATTTAATTGTTTTTCTCTTGTGCAGGCCTGTAGTTGTTAATCTACTAGTTTCAACACAGTTTTGAATATATGAGATGCTTGCTTTTCTACTTTGTGATACTTTACTTAGGAGAATGTTCCCTAAATCCATCCTGGTAAATACAAAGATGCAAAGTCTCCATCTTTTTGAGGCTGAAGTACTCCCCCGTACACACAGACCACAGTCTGTTAATCCATTCATGGGTTGATGGGCACTTGGGTTGTTTCCACATCTTGGTGACTGTGAATTGAGCTGCTACAAACATTTAAGTGCAAATGTCATTATGGTAAAATGGTGTTTTTCTTCTGGGTAGACACTCTAGTAATAGGATTGTGAGATCAGATTTGGGGGGGGGGTCTACTTTTAGTTCTTTGGGGATTCTCCATACTTCTAAGAGGCTGTACTGGTTTGCAATCCCACCAACAGTATGTAAGTGTTCCCTTTTCTCTGCACCCACACCAGCATCTGCAGCTTTGGGACCCTGTGATGTGGGTTATTTTCACTGCAGTTAGGTGATATCTCAAAGTGGTTTTGATTTGCATTTCTCTGATGATGAGCATTTTTTCAAGTGTTTGTTGGCCATTCATCTGTCTTCTTGTGAAAGGATTCTGTTCATGTTTCCTGCCCTATGATTAATGGGGTTGTTCTTTCTTTTCTTGTTGAATAGTTCTTGGTAAATTCTGATTATATTAGCACTTTGTCAGATTTGTAACATGTGAATTATCTTCTCCTATTCTGATAGCTATTTGCTTTGTTGATGTGTCCTTAGCTATGCAGGAACTTTTTTCGTTTTTTTTTAGAGACAAGAGTCTCACTTTGTGGCCCTTGGTAGAGTGCCATGGCTTGACAGCTCACAGTAACCTCCAGCTCCTGGGCGTAGGCCGTTCTCTTGTCTCAGCCTCCCGAGTAACTGGGACTACAGGAGCCTGCCACAATGCCCGGCTATTTTTTTGCTGCAGTTCGGCCAGGGCTGGGTTTGAACCTGCCATCCTTGGTATATGGGGCTGGCGCCCTACTCACTTGAGCCACAGACACCGCCCTGTGCAGAAGCTTTTTAATGCCATCAGGTCTCATTCATTTATCTTTGTTGCCGCTGCACTTACCAATGGGGTCTTCGTCATAAATTCTTTCCCAATCCCTATATTGGTAAGAGTTTTCTCCACATTTTCTTCTAGAATTGTTATCATTTCGTGTCTTAGATTTCAATCTTTTATCCAGCATGAGTTAATCTTTGTAAGTGGTAAGATGGTGTGGGTCCAGTTTCAGTCTTTTACATGTGGCTGACTAGTTCTCCTAGCATGATTTATTAAATAGGGCTTCTTTTCCCCCAATGTATGCAATTATTTGCTTTATCAAAGATCAGATGGTGACGTGAGGCTGGTTTCACCCCTAGGTTAATTCTGTCCACAGATCTATGTTTCTACTTTTATGTCAATACTATGCTGCTTTCATCACTGTACTTGCAGTATAACCTGAAATCTGTTAACATGATGCATCTAGATTGAATTCTTATCTCATAGAATAGCCCTGGCTATTCAGGGTTTTTTCTGGCGCCATAAAAAATGTAGAATTATTTTTTAAGATCTTCAAAGTAAGATTACTGGTATTTTAATGGGCATTGCATTCAGTCTACAGATTTCTTTGGTAGTATATACATTTTAACAATGTAGATTCTTCCCAGCCCTGAGCATGGTATGTTCTCCCACTTGTTAATGTCTTCTGCGATTTCTTCTCCTCAGGTTTTCACAGTTCTCTTTCACATCCTTTGCTAAGTATATTCCAAGTCATTTCGTTTTCTTTGAAGAAAGAAATGGCTTTCTTGGCTCTGCCAAGACAAAACTGGCCTGCCCTGCTCCCACTGGGGGTGTGTGGCTGCTGTGGAAAGGCTGGTTCCTCCAGCTCGGACCCTCCCCCAGCACCAGGACTCCTGCCTCACTGAGCAGACTCCACATGCTCTTCTGATAGTAAACTCGTAAAACTGTTTTTCCCTGACACATACTCAACTACAACTACCTCAATTTTCTTATGACTTGAGATTCAACCAGCCTTTAAACGCAGTGAGAACACTTTCACATGTGGACAGACCCACCTTACACACTGTTTCTGTTTCAGCTACAGAGCAGGTAAAAATCAAGGTCTTTTGAGCCTGACTTGGAACGAAATCAAGAACCTGGAGTAAAGTAGAAGTTTTTTCACATTCTAGGCAAAGATGCACAACCTGGTAATGAAACACAGAAACAATGTGATTTTTAAAATGTTAAAGGTTTTCCATTTTTAAAATGTTAAAGGTTTTCACTTTTCATAGATAAATGATGATCTCAATAGAAAGGAATGTGCAAGAAATCAATATACATTCAAAAATGCAATTACAGATTTGTGTATGATATCGAAGTTATAACTGCTTGATATTAAGCCATGAAGTAAGTTCCCCGCTGTGCCACTCACCCTCCTCCCACCCATGTATGATACATTACCTGCTGAACGCTGCCATAGAGAGCGGCCTCTTCCATAGCTGTGATCACGATGTAGGGATCATTCATGAACTCTTTGATCAAATGCTCAATATGTGTGCTCCAATGAACACCAACTGCAACAATCTGATGTGGTGCAGATTCCCGCTCTTCAACTTCAGTATTTTTTTTAAAGTTATCTAATATAGCAAACATCTAAAAAATTAGTATAATTTTATTTTTATTACCAAAGAGAATAAGAATTCATGTGAGAGAACGTAAGATTGTAAGGAATTGTACATTTTCTTTTTTTATTTTCTAAAAATAAAAGCAAAGACAGAAACCAAAGAAAGAGAAAATGTGAAATTTAAAGACAATAAACATCCTATATATGTCATCGTAAGTAAAATTAAATCACCAGCAACATCTTGGTAAACATAGGCAACATGACTAACAAGGGAGTAACACTTATACACAATTTTTTTTTTTTTTTTAAAAACAGAGTCTCACTCTGTCATCCTGGGTAGTGTGCCATGGTGTCATCATAGCTCACAGCAATCTCAAACTCCTGGGCTTAAGCAATCCTCCTGCCTTAGCTTCCTGAGTAGCTGAGATTACAGGCACCTGTCACAACGCCTGGCTAGTTTTTTTCTATTTTAAGTAGATGTGGGGGGTCTCGGTCTTGCTCATGCTGGTCTCAAACTCCTGGGCTCAAGCAATCCACCTGTCTTGGCCTCCCAGAATGCTAGGATTACAGGTGTGAGCCACTGCACCTAGCCTGCATAAAAACTTCTAAAAGCTGATTAGAAAAAGATGATCCCACCAACAGAAAATAAGAAAAGGAAATGGGCTCAGTGCCCATAGCATAGTGGTTATGGCCACAGCCACATGCACCAAGGCTGGTGGGTTCGAACACAGCTCAGGCCAGCTAAACAATGACAAAGGCAACCAAAAAATAGTCAGGCATTGTGGCAGGTGCCTATAGTCCAAGCTACTTGGGAGGCTGAGGCAAGAGAATTGCTTAAGCCCAAGAGTTACAGGTTGCTGTGAGCTCTGATGTCGTATTACTCTACTGAGGGTGACATAATGACACTGTCTCCAAAAAAAAAAAAAAAGAAAGAAAGAAAGAAAGAAAGAAAGAAAAGGAAATGAACAAGCAACTCATGGAGAATGGACACAAATGATCAATATAAACTGTTCAACTTGACATGTCATCAAGGAACTACAACTTGAGCTGACCAGGGCCCGCTGTTTGCCATTAAGACTGGAAGAGACAACTTGGTCAAAGTGGCTTCTGGCTGGAGTATGTGGAGCGTGCTTCAGGGTGTAAACTGGTCTGTTTTCCGAAAGGCAACTGTACAGTGTAGTATACTTGGGTATTAGTTTTGCAAATAAGAACCTCAGACTTTAGAGGAATTCAGGAATTCTACCCAGCCCCACAGTCAATAAAGAACAAAGCCTGGACTTGGGGGCTACCATCACTCCCAAACGCTAGTCACCGTGAAACACTGCTTCCAACGCATGCTTTACAAGAATTCAGACTTTGATCCGTTAATCCCTTTCTAGGAATTCACACTAAGGGGAAACAGGTGCAAAAAGAATGCACATACACACAAATCATGTTAAATGTCCAAAAACAGGGCAGTTTTAAAATAAATCATGGTTCAATCCCACATGGCCAGGTCGTGCTGTAGGACAGGAAGTGCCCACCCTCACGACGCTGCTCCCTGCACCACACGAGTCACAGAGCAGCACCTGGCGTGCGCCCTGCTGGGTTGGCCATGGCCCCGGTGGACAGGGAGCGTTCACGGAGGAAGGGCACACTCTACCATGGCGCACGCAGGCACCTCCCAGAGAGGGGGCGTGGGGGGTGGGCTGGGCTTCCTTCACACACTTTTCTCCATTTCTCAGTTTTTCTAAAATAAAAACTATTGCTTCTACAATCAGAAGAATATTAATTAAATGTCTGTTTCAGAAAATCTCCCTGGGAAAGAATTTTTCCTCTTCAGAAATAACTTTTAACATTGAAGGACATTACAGATCAATATTTTCTCTCATGACAGAAGTTAAAGGGAAAATAGTTTAAGTTAACCAATTTCTGTCCCAACTAGATGCTTTTCCTTAGTCCTTCACGTGGGTCAGACTTTAATCACATACAGCTTTAGAGTAACGGACCCTGGAATGGATGCCATACTTACTTGTTCCTTAGCTTCGAAGAATAATACTTCTACCTCGTCCAAAACCAGGTGACACAGTCTTAGAAATAACAAGCTTTGATATGTGAGAAGTCTCAGGAGGCTATGTGGTGTCGTTACAATCACATCACCTACATTTTAAAAGAAAAAACATATTTTTTATTTTCCACAGTTTTTTTCTAACATTTTCTTTGCTATAACTCCATACTTCCCAGAAGTGCCTTTTTTGTTTCTTTCTTTTACTTTTTTTTTTTGGCTGGGGCTGGGTTTGAACCCACCACCTCCAGCATATGGGGCCAGCGCCCTACTCCTTTGAGCCACAGGCACCGCCCCGCCTTTTTCGTTTCTTTTGAGACAGTCTCACTGTGTGCCCTGGGTATAGTGCCATGACATCATAGCTCACAGCAACCTCAAATTCTAGGGCTCAAGAAATCCTCTTGCCTCAGCCTCCAGAGTAGCTGGGACTACAGGTGCCCACCACAAAAGCCTGGCTAGTTTTTTTTTAGAGACAGAGTCTCACTCTTCTCAAGCTGGTCTCGAACTCGTGAGCTCAGGCAATCCACCTGCCTCGGCCTCCCAGAGCACTGGGATCACAGGCATGAACCACCGCGCCCAGCCTATAAGTGCCTTCTAACTAAACAAAAAGCTGGGCTCGGCGCCTGTGGCTTAACAGGCTAAGGCGCCAGCCACGTATACCTGAGCTGGCGGGTTCGAATCCAGCCTGGGCCTACCAAACAACAATGACGGCTGCAACCAAAAAATGGCCGGGCGTTGTGGCGGGCGCCTGTAGTCCCAGCTACTTGGGAGGCGGAGGCAGGAGACTCGCTTGAGCCCAGGAATTGGAGGTTGCTGTGAGCTGTGATGCCACAGGACTCTACCCAGGGTGACAACTTGAGGCTCTGTCTCAAAAAAAAAAAACAAGAATATGTACAGAGTGTTTGCCCCACCCCCTGCATGCCCTCTATGGTTTTCTATCTTTTTCTTTCTTTTCTTTATCTCCCTCCCTTCTTCCCTTCTTCTCATCTCTCTACCTTCTGTTTTTTTCTCCCACTGCTATTAAACTGATAGCGCATCTCGTAACTCACAACATCTTAGAATTGGGGGCATGTTTGTCTGGCCACTTGAGTTGGCCATTGATGGATGAAGGGATGAGGATTTTAGATGAGCAAGATTATGGGGTCTCTTTAGAGAAGATGGTGGGGCCGTGGAGTCAACTGTAGCAGGTGATGGAGACATCAGGAGAAGCCAGCCCCCTCCAGCCTGTGTGGAGTGGATGGAGAAAGGGTGACAGTAAGCACGAGTGGAGCTTATGGGCAGAAAAGCAAGTGGCGGTCTCCAAAGAAGAGGAGGCAGTGAAGTTTGAGCATTTAGAATCCAAGGTTTGAGCTAGAAGAAATTTTGGTCACTCCTTGCTGAATCCTTTCATTGAACAGATGAGGAAAATTGGCTCCTACAGCAGAAATAATCTGCAGAACAAGGACCAGATCCCAGGTGTCCACCTCCCTGCCTGGGGATTTTCATTTGGAGAAGTCAGGTATGTGCCTGCCCCAGGGCCCTTGCACCTGCTGTTCCCTTTGCCCAGACCTTTCTTCCCCTGGATAGCCACATGGCTTTCCTCCTCATCTCCTTCAAGTTTTTGCTCGAATTTCAGTTTCTCACTGAGGCCTTTTCTTACTGCTATAGGGGACCAGAATATGCCACCTCCAAATACACCTCTTTACCATATTGATTATTTTCAGCTGATTGTTTTGAAAAACTGTAGATACGCCTGGACGTGGTGACTCACACCTGTAATCCCAGCACTCTGGGAGGCCAAGGCAGGAGGATCACTTGAGCTCAGGAGTTTAAGACCAGCCTGAGCAAGACAGAGACCCCATCTCTACTAAAAAGAAAAAATATATAGAAAAACTAGTTGAGGGGCAGCGCCTGTGGCTCAAAGGAGTAGGGCGCTGGCCCCATATGCTCAAGGTGGCAGGTTCAAACCCAGCCCCGGCCAAATACCGCAAAAAAAAAGAAAAAGGAAAACTAGCTGGGCACAGTGGCAGGTGCCTGTAGTCCCAGCTACTCAGGAGGCTGAGGCAGGAGGATTGCTTGAACCCAAGAGTTTGATGTTGCTGTGAGCTGTAATGATGTGACAGCACTCTACCCAGGGTGACAAAGTGAGACTCTGTCTCAAAAAAAAAGAAAAAAGAAATTGTCCACACAAGTTCAAATCTGAAAACAGATTAGAAATTCCCCTTTTTTGGGAAAATTGACATCTATCTAGGCAACTTCTTAGTATCTAGACAAGGAGGATGACCAAATCACCGGAGACTCTTATCAATGAAGGAGGCGTGGACTCCAGCCGGTAGTACAGACCTCACCCCTGTCACCTCAATTTTCCCCGGGGGCCTCCCCACAGCGCGCCCCGCAGTGCCCACGAGGATCTGTTGCTCAGCGTTCTCATTAACACTTGTCAGTAGCTGTCAGCTTTGGAATTCTCTTTATAAGAGCTTGGTCCAGTCTTCCTTAGAATTTTTAAGTAGCTCAGCAAGCATTTGTGACCTGATAAGAGCAAGGAAACCATTGGCACAAGGAAGGACAAACTACCTTATATGCACACAGGCTCACAGAACAGCCACTGCTCTCTCCACTTTTAGTACTTTTGGAGGCCAAGCTACCTCGCCAAATGCTACACAAATGGCCTTTTCTGGAGTCTACCTCCAGCAAGGAATTAGCACCAATTCCAAGAGATTCTGCTTGTCTTGTTTGCAGTCTTTGTGCCAATTTAGGACACTGTGTTCCCTTTCCTTTAACTGCACAATAGCACCATTGCCATGCAGTGCTGCACGGCTTCCTGCTGTCTGCCGAGTTTCCTTCTAGCTGGCCTTCTTTGAAGCGGCTCTGGAATCTCCAGGTGTCTGCTGCGGAGAAGAGAGCCCAGGCTTTAGAGGCGTTTCGACCAACCTGGGCCCCAGGTATTCTGTTGTTTGCTGTATGCTCACTTAATCTCTTAGCTTTTTTTCTGTAACAATGAAAATAATACTATCATCAAGTAGGATCATCATGAAGATTGAATAAGACAATGTGTGTAAAGCGTTCAGCACAGTGCCTGGCAATATCAAGTCCTGCAGTCAATGAAGTCATTGCTTTAATAATGGCAGGAAGGGAACGAGGGGACGTGCAGCGTGCTTTTCTTTGTTGCGATCTCCAACAACAAAACGCTCTGCCTCTGCTTAAAGTCTTCAGAGACATGTACAGAAGTGTTGCAGTGGAGAAGGTGGTGCTAAATGTTAGGGACTCTTGGCTGTAGTAACTATGATTTAAAATGTTCTGTGGCTTGAAAAAAAGGCTGCCTTAGTGACCAGCTGGCTACTAAATCAACAAAGCCTTTATAACATTTCTGGAGAAACAGGAGAGACACCTCACCAGGTTGGTGACTGTAGAGAAGCAGCTATGCAAGGTAAAGGGATGTGGGCCTTCTACTGATGATGACAAGGACACTTACAGGAGTGCAAAACACCTGCTGCGTCTCTGCATCTTACCCTTGGCATGGCTGAAGAAAGGCATATGTGGCCAGAGATTATATGTTGTTGACATGCACGGTCAT
The DNA here is from genome assembly GCA_963574655.1 of Perodicticus potto. NCBI lineage: Eukaryota > Metazoa > Chordata > Mammalia > Primates > Lorisidae > Perodicticus > Perodicticus potto. Next base: position 4,056 of record CAUYRH010010777.1, on the reverse strand, counting down.
GTACAATGAACACTGAACTTTTCAATGAACATATTTTCTTCAAACTTGTTGCACATGGGGTCCAAGGTGAATATATCGTGCTGGCCCTGAGCATTCTTGAAAAGCCTTATTTAGGTGAATTTTACCAGGGATGGATGAAGGCCTTGGTGTTTGCCTTGTGTGTGTTAAGCATTTACTCTGGGGAGTTGGTGGTACTCTCCATGTGGCATGAAGGAAGAAGAACAGATTTTATTTATTTATTTATTTATTTATTTGAGATAAGGTTTTTTCACTCTTTCACTGTAGGTAGAGTGCTATGGCACCAAAGCTCGCAGCAACCTCAAACTCCTGGGCTTAAGCCATCCTCCTGTCTCAGCCTCCTGAGTAGCTGGGACTACAGACTCCCACCACCACGCCCAGCTAGCTTTTCTATTTTTAGTAGAGGCAGGGTCTTGCTCTTGCTCAGGCTGGTATTGAACTCCTGAACTCAAGCAGTCCACCAGCCTCAGCCTCCCAAAGTGCTGGGATGATAGGCGTGAGCCACTGCGCCTGGCCAGAAGTGCAGATTTTAGAGTTACATAGGCCTGCACTTGAGTGTCAGCTGGGCCACTCATCATTTACCTTGAATGAGTTGCTTAACCTTGCTGAGATACCTCACTGTAAAATGAAAACAATGACATCTACCTCGCAGACTGTTGTTACTATTATACATGTAAAAATAGTACTGTACTTTGCACAGTGTGTGGCATATGGGATAACAATATGCGGTGGTTTATATTGCTGTTACTTAAAAATGATCTAGCAGTTGTACAGATGATACCAAGAAGGACAATTCCTTTCATAAATTAACAGATCTCTGAACAAGCCCTTAGCACAAAATCCAGATGTTGTATCACTAGTAGCTACTCCCAGAAGAAAAAGAACAGCTAGGCTCTGCGCCTATAGCTAAATCAGCTAAGGCACCAGCCACATATGCCAGAGCTGGCAGGTTTGAATCCAGCCCGGGCCCACCAAACAATAATGACAACTGCAACCAAAAACAGCCCGATGTTGTGGTGGGCACCTGTAGTCCCAGCTCCTTGGGAGGCTGAGGGGCAAGAGAATTACTTAAGCCCAGGAGTTGGCGGTTGCTGTGAGCTGTGATGCTACGTCACCCTACACAAGGCAACAGCTTGAGGCTTTGTCTCAAAAAAAAAAAAAAGTACAGGTAGAATTTATTACTAAGAAACCCTGGCCAGGGCCTCCCCATGTCACACAGCACATCTTCTTGATAGCTGGTGCTGGCTTCCCAAAGTTCCCCTGGGAGCACTGCCCATGCTCTTGTGTCCATCTAGTGCTGAGGACCAGAGGAACATGTTTCTCTTTTGGGAGGACCTCCCACATTCATAAGACCCCTTGAGCACTGGAAGTAGGAAGGATTGTGACACTCCTGTGCTACCAACGTGGGCTGGGTCATCGTAGCCTCATCTGTCTGCCACATCCCCACCGGAAGGACCATCTCCCTGCCCCCATGGTGCAGACTGATGTCCTACAGACCAAGATGGCAAAGCAAGGTCTCGCAGATCTGCTGGGCCTGGCGGATTGGATCGTCTGTGGTGGTCTCCACAGGCTCGGGGACGGGGCATAGTGGAAACATGTCCACAGTGTTGCTTGTTCACCAGCAAACTGTGCTCCTCTTCTATGTTGCTAGGAAGCGACTGTGCAGCCAGGAATAACATGTTCCAGAAACACTTGCATCTAATTTGGGCCATGTGACCTAGTTCTGGCTGTCGGAAGGTGGGAGGAAGTGATGCACCACGTCTGGGCCTGGCCCATAGATACCTCCCTCCAGGCCTTTGCTCTCAAGATCCTGTCTGTCGGCTGGATGGCAGGGCCTTGCAGCTCTGGGAGACACGGTGATGGGAGGGATGCTCAACGGGGGGCTCTCTAGGATCATGAAGGGCCCCCCTTTTCCTTGCTTTGTGCCAGCTGGGAACTGCATGAGTGGAAAATGAATTCCATCTGTGCTTTCCCACTGAGGTTTGGGGGTGTATGTGTGATTGCAGGTATAGTACCTTAATATGAGCTAATTTGTTATTTTATTTCTTAAGAAACCATTTCACTCTGTCACCCTGGGCAGAGTAGCGTCATACTCACAGCAACCTCAACCTCCTAGAGTCAACCAATCCCCCTGCCACAGCCGTCTGAATAGCTGGGACTACAAGTACCCACCACCACACCCGACTAGTTTTTCTATTTTGAGTAAAGACAGGGTCTTGCTCTCGCTCAGGCTGGGCTCAAACTCCTAAACTCAAGGGGTCTACCCACCTTGGCCTCCCAGAGTGGTGGGATTACAGGTGTGAGCCATCACACCTGGCAATACAAGATGACTTGTGATCAACTTGTCCTGAGATGCCTGCCCAGTGATGCTGCAGATTTGACCCTTCTAGTGACCAGACAATGTGTCTGGTGGGGGATTACGCTGAGACAGAACAGGGCACCTTAAGTCCACATCAGCACCTGTTCACACCTTTTAGGAGATGAAGAAGAAGGCCAAGTATTTATTTATTTATTTATTTGAGACAGAGTCTCACTTTGTCACCCTTGTTAGAGTGCTGTAGTGTCATAGCTCACAGCAACCTCAAACTCTTGGGCTTAAGTGATTCTCTTACCTCAGCCTTCCAAGTAGCTGGGATTACAGGTGCCTACCACAATGTCTGGCTCTTTTTTTGTTGTTGTTGTAGTTGTCATTGTTGTTTAGCAGGCCTGGGCTGGGTTTGAAACCGCCAGCCCTGGTGTATGTGTCTGGCTCCCTAGCCACTGAGCTATGGGTGATGAGCCAAGGCCAAGTATTTGAAGCATAAGTCTGGAGCCTTGAAGGGTGAGTAGATTTATCATCAGGATAAACCTCAGCAAAACAGAAAGAAACATCCTAGCTGGGCGTCATGGCAGGCATTTGTAATCCCAGCACTCTGGGAGGCTGAGTGGGTGGATTGCTTAAACTCTCACCTGAGCAAGAGTGAGACCCCATTTCTACTAAAAATAGAAAAACAAGCCAGGTGCCTGCAGTCAGTACAGGTAGCTATTCGGGAGGCTGAGGTGGGAGGATCACTTCAGCCTAGGAGTTTGAGGTTGCTGTGAGCTGTGATGTCACAGCACTCTCTCTACCCATCTGTCTGAAAGAAAAAAAGAAAAAAGAAACATTCACTAAATGTTCTTTCTTAGAATGTCTTTATTCAAATAAACATGCTGGGAGTTACCTGCTCAGTAATTATTTATTGATGAATTAATTTAATTGGGAAGAATCCCTAATGACTTTCTATTTCCATACTAGTTTGTAGACGTTCTGAACAAAGAATACAAAAAATAGTCCTGCTGCTAATCACTGGGACCCCTCAATGTCTGAAACCCCATCTTCAGACCACCTGACAAGCCAGGTGACAGGGCAGGGTCGACCCTGTTTTGTTTTTCATTTCAGCCCCTCCCCTGTGAAGAGGGGTCCGTGGGTAAGGGTGGCCCAGTCTCACTTCAGGAACGTGGGTGGGGGGTAGTCTCCTTCCCCTTGTTAGCCTGGCCTCTAGACCTCCTGGACCGGGACGTTGGCCACATTCCTCACATTTAAGCCACATGAGGCAGAACTCACCGGAAACATCCACTTCCCTTCTCTTCCCAGCAACAATACCTTTGCCCAGTCACCAGGAAGCCTAGTCCACTGTCAACTGTGCCATGTGTATATGTGTGTGTGTGTGAGAGAGAGGGAGAGAGAGATCTACAGAGTGGCATCAAAAAGGCTTATGTAAAGGCTCGGTGCCTTTACATGTGAGCCCATGTGGCTCAATGGGCTAAGGTGCCAGCCACGTACACCTGAGCTGGCGGGTTCGAATCCAGCCCGGGCCCGCCAGACAACAATGACAGCTGCAACCAAAAAATGGCCGGGCGTTGTGGCGGGCGCCTGTGGTCCCAGCTACTTGGGAGGCGGAGGCAGGAGACTCGCTTGAGCCCAGGAATTGGAGGTTGCTGTGAGCTGTGATGCCCCGGCACTCTATCCAGGGTGACAGCTTGAGGCTCTGTCTCAAACTATCCCCCCCCAAAAAAAAT
>CAUYRH010010775.1:0-29262 GCA_963574655.1 Perodicticus potto | reverse complement strand
TGGGAGAGCTGCCTCTCGCACCTGTACTGTGACTTGAGTCAGCAGTGCTCTCAAGGGTGGCGGGTTCCACAGTGAGGGCAGATGTTGCAGAGGTGGTGGCAGACACAGTACTGTGAGTGGAGCCTGGAATGCTCTGGAAGGTGGATGACCCTGCGCTGAAGCCTGTTATTGGAGACACGGCAGGTGACACGTCCAGGTGAGTTGAAGCGGGAATACTTTGGAAGGTTGTGAGTTCTCCAGAGAGGTCAGAGGTTGTAGCGCTGGTCGAAGGCCCTGACGTGTGAGGTGAAGTGGGAAGGCTATGGGAGGTCGATGATTCACCTGGGAAGGCTGATATGGAGCTGGCAGTGGAGGCCGTACTGTGAGGTGAAGCAGAGAGGCTCTGGAAGGTGCTAGATTTTGTGGTGGGGCCTGATGTCATAGAGCTGCCCGTTAACGCTGTAGTGTGAGTTGAATCGGGAACGCTACGGGAGGTGGAGGATTGCGAAGGGCGGCCTGATGTTGGGGAGCTGCCAGGAGACACTGTTGTGTGAAGTGAACCGGGAATGCTGTGGAAGGTGGATGACTCTGTAGCGAGGCCGGGTGTTGCGGGACTGGCAGGAGATGCTGTCGTGTGAGGTGAACCAGAACCACTGTGAAAGGTGCTTGATTCCGTAGTGAGGCCTGATGCTGGGGAGCTGGCAGGTGACCTCACACTGAGAGTGGATGTGGGCCTGCTGCGGAAGGTGGTTAACTCTGCGCTGAGGCCTGATGTTGCGGAGCTGGCAGGTGACACTGTATGCCGAGTGGAAGCAGCAGTGCTGGGGGAGGTGGTTGATTCTGTAGTGAAGCCTGATGTTTTAGAGCTGATGGGTGATGCTGTGCGGTAAGGAGAAGTGGGAATGCTCTGGAAGGTGGATGATTCTGTAGGGAGGCTGGATGTTGGAGAGCTGGGAGGTGATGCTGTGCTCTGGGTTGAACCAGGAATGCTCTCGAAGGTGGAAGATAGAGCAGTGAGGCCTGACGTTGTGGAGCGGAGTGGTGCCACGGGAGTGTGAGGTGAACCCGGGCTCGAGTCGAAGGTGGTAGATTCTGAAGCGGGGCCTGCTGTCAGGGTGCTGGTCGGTAATGCCGCAGTGAGGGTTGAAGCAGAAAGGCTGTGGAAGCTGCTGGATTCTGCAGTGAGGCTTGAGGTCGTAGAGCTCTCTGGAGACTGTGTACGGTGAGTGGAAGCAGGATTGCTCTGTGTAGAGCTTGATTCTTTCGTAGCAGCCGATGTGGTAGAAGCTGCCAGCGACACTGTCCTGGGAGTTGAAGGAGGATCGCTCTGGCCGGTGGATACATTTGCAGTGAAGCCTGATGTTGCAGATCTGCCAGGAGAGTCTGTTGTGTTAGGTGAAGTGGGAATGCTGTGGATGGTTGATGTGTCTGTAGCAAGGGTGGATGTTGTAGGGCTGGCAAGAGATGCTGTCCAGTGAGTTGAAGCAGAAATGCTGTGGAAGGTGGTTGATTCTGTAGTGAGGCCTGATGCTGGGGAGCTGGCCGGTGACGTTATTCTGAGAGTGGATGTGGGCCTGCTATCGAAGGTGGTTGACTCTGTGCTGAGGCTTGATGTTGTAGAGCTGGTAGTTGACCCTGTGTGGTGAAAGAAAGCAGCAATTTTGTTGAAGGTTGTTAATTGTTTAGTGAAGCCTGATGGTGTGCCTCCCATAAAGTCAAGCAGAAGTAGTTGCACAAATCCCCCATGCACGGTCCTTTTTTTTTCTCAGATCTTGTAACTTGCAGACCACACTCTCACCCCGCATCATCTGACTGACACCTAATCCGTCAAATCTCTCTTCCTCATCCCTTACCTCTCACTACCCTCTAAGCCCTAACCTGACAGTTGCTCCAATCAAGGGCAACAAGAAAGGTAAGACAGTTGCTCATTAACATAGCAAATTTTGTCTCTGTCCCTTCTCTCAAGTGGCGCTGACATACATAAATACTAGGCACCCTGCCTGGACAGCACCACCTCTACTGCTGTCCTGTCACCCTCATGGCCTCTTGATGGTCGCTGCTCCACCCTCAGCCATCAACCCACTTGGTGCACTGCTTCTCCAAGGAATAAGAGCATTAGGTTCAGCCTGGGGCCTGGAAGGCCTGCTTTGTCTTCTCTGTGCCATTCAGAGCAATGTCTGCACATGTAGGACTCCACTTTCCTATGTAAGATGGGAATATAATCCCTGGCTCCTATGAGATGAATTAGATCACATGTGGACGGAGTAGGTGGCAATAGTGCCATCAGCTTAGGGGTTCCTAGGAATTCTACAGGATGGGACGTAGGGAACTTCCTCGAGAGGGCAGGGAGTGTGGCAGTCCCTCACCCCTTCCCAAAGATGCCCTGAATCTTTCTGATTTCTCAAGAGGGCCCCAGAGAGAGGCCAGGAGCCCTGGCTGGAAGGATAGACAGTCACAGTTAGTCACAATCTGCCATTCCAGTCAGCAGTTCTGGATCTTTGTCTGCAAAACATCAGGAGACCAGGACAATAGTGGATTGATGCACTCAGGTGAAAGGTGCAATAATGCCTAAGATTTTTGGAACTTTAAATTCATGAAAAAGGATTGGAAAGCTTGCTTATTTATTTTTAAGTCAATAGATGTGTTTGCTTTTGCCCAATCCTCTCACCTATGAGACAAGTTTTGCCTAATTCATCATGATGGTCTGTTCTGTGGGAGGGGAGGCACTAAGGGTGTAAGTGGGACATTTCCATGTCAACCAAAAGTGGAGGGTGACAGGGCTGAGAGTGAGCCCTGGCATGACAGTGGACCAGAGAGCCATGCTTCTCACAGACTTCATTTTCTTGTTCCTCCTTCCCTTGAGCGAGGGACCCTTCTGCACTGCTGGTCTCTTTGTAAGCCTCCCTGTATGTCAGCCAGAGGCAACCACAATCCTTAGCCACCCCGCCTTCCTACAAGAAAACTGCTTCTCAGCTCTGCAGCCTCCTTGTTCAAGTTTCCATTCAATGAGCAATTGCTAAGGCCATGAGGACCATGTTGTACCCTGGGACCAAAGGCAAATCTGTCCCCACCCCTCACTGGGGCTCCTAGTACATGGATGAGGAGCAGAGGCCCACCTGAGGGGAGGGCAGGAGTCAGTGGAGGGGGCAGCCACTCCCTCAGCCTGTTACTGAGGAAGAGGTAATACCTAACCCATTATTTTTCCCTTCTTCTTTTAAGAAAAAGATAAGCAGCTCTTGGGTTTACTCATAAATTTTACTGGACATTTTAAGTTATAAAAGTAGAATGCATTCATTGTTGCAAGTCAAACAACGAAAAGGCACATAAAGTCAGTTTATGAAGATCTCCCTAACTGACTCACACATAATGAAGAAGGATGAAGTTTATGAACATCTCCCTAACTGACTCGCACATAATGAAGAGGGATGGGGAGAACTGGCATTTATTGGCTGCTAATCAGATTCCCATATCACCCTGTCACAGGACCTACCGCAATTGGAACTCAGTAATTCTGTGACTGCCCGTGGGATGGCTTTGCCTCTTGTCAGCCGGACATGTAGGATTCCACTTTCCTATGTAAGATGGAAATATAATCCCTGGCTCCTATGAGATTAATTAGATCATATGTGGATATAATTTTACAGTCAGGTGTGCATTTGGTGAAAGTAAAGAACCTCCCTGCCCTGCTGTGCAGACCCAGCGTGGATGCTCACAAGAAAGTCTTCAGTAAATGAGTCAGTGAACACTTTCTCTTAGTCACTGAACATAATCTTCGCAACAACCCTGCCAGGTAGACATTGCTGCTACTATTTTTACACATGCATCCACGTTCTGAAGGTTAAACACTTTCTGAGTCACTGAGCTTATAAGATGGAATTCAAGCACATTTTAAAGATGCCTTTTACTTTTAGCAGAAGGAAAGGGTGACTGAATCCCTGTCTGTCTCAGCAAGCTGCCCTTCCTCTTTCTAGAATTTCTAGAATTTCTCATCTGCTTCATTTTCTAAGACATCATCCATCACCTCCTAATGGTCCTTTCCCCTGGTCCTTCCCTGCTCTCTGTCTCAGTGGGAGCCCCAAGCTAAAGGCTTTGGCTCTGCCACCCCTGTCCTCCAGCCAGACAAGGTCCTCCACACCAAGGCTTTGCATTCACAGGAGGGAAAAGAAAACAGTGCCCTGGTGAATAGAGTCACATGCCTCCCAGCCCAGGATTCGGGGGGCAGTGGTGTCCCCCAAAGATGTAGGAGAGCAGGTGAGTCTTCCCTCCCAAGGTCAACCTCCAGGCTTGGGGTGCTCCATAAGGAAACCAGGCAAAGGAAAAGCACATTTCTCCTTCAAAGAAATTCAAATGGTCACAAGTGTATTAGAAGGAAAAAGTAAATAAACTTCATCAGGAAACAAATTCAAAACAAAGCAAGATACTATTTTTTTTTTAACCTTTCAAATCACACATACACAATGTTAGATGACAATAATAATGTTGGTTGGGGAATTCTCAGATGATGTCAATGGATGTGGATTTGGTATCATAGTTCAAAAGGATAATTCTAAAATATGACTCACAGACAACAGGAATAGTCATACCATTTTAATGATGCCATTTCTCGTTAGTGATCCTAAAACAATCTGATGCAGATATTAAAAAATTTATACAAGAATGTTTATTGCATCAGTTATATGTTATAGTGAAAAATTGTGGTGAATGTGTCCAAGATAGACAAACAGGGGACTGGTTAGATGACTGTGGTAGTCTATAGAATGGAATCGTAACCAGCCATTAAAATATAAACTGACCGGGCAGCACCTCTGGCTCAGTGAGTAGGGCGGGCACCGGCCCCATACACTGAGGGTGGCAGGTTCGAACCTGGCCCCAGCCAAACTGCAATCAAAAAACAGCCAGGCGTTGTGGCAGGCGCCTGTAGTCCCAGCTACTTGGGAGGCTGAGGCAAGACAATCACCTAAGCCCAAGAGCTGGAGGTTGCTGCGAGCTGTGACGCCACAGCACTCTACTGAGGGCAACAAAGTGAGACTCTTGTCTCTAAAAAAATATATATATATATTTATACATATATATGTATATAAATATTCTGTGGTCACAGAATAAATCTAAATATTCAGAAATAAACCAAAATGTTAACAATGTTTATCTGAGTGGTAAGGTCAAGGAAGATTTTCTTCTTTTTGTTTGTCTATATTCCACATTTTATAAGTTTTAAAAACACAACGAGTGGCCAGGGACAGTGGCTCACACCTGTTAATCCCAGCACTTTAGGAGGCTGAGGTGGGAAGATTATTTGAGGTCAGGATTTTGAGACCAGCCTGAGCAAGAGCAAGACCCCATCTGTACTAAAAACAGGAAAATTAGCCATGCATTATGGCAGGTGCCTGTAGTTCAAGCTACTTGGGAGGCTGAGGCAGGAGGATTGCCCAGGAGTTTGAGGTTGCAATGAGCTACAATGACGCCATTGCACTCTACCTGGGACAACAGATCACGACCCTATCTCAAAACACAAACAAAAAAATCCATAATAAATGTGTATACACTTTTTAAAAAGATAAGTATATATATGATCACCCCTTGGAAGAACACAGGGAAAATCACTCACTGCTTATGTTTGCCACACTGGGATTCCCCAGACCTTTGTGGTCAAAACACTTTTAAAAAATTTACCTATTCACCCACGCTACTTCTCCATGGGTCATTAAAGACACCAGCCAGCTCGCCTTCTAAGCAGGTAAAGTTCGGTACTTTCTTGTGCTGTCTAAAAGTTATGACATGATGTCTCACTAAACAAACTAAGTTGAGTACTTTCTTGCCTCAATTGTAGCTTTTTATTGCATCTTCTATATGTATTTGGATATTTCTTTAAAACTACTATTATTTAATTAAGGCAGCTGGTTTGTCAGGAAAATCATTCACTTTGTGGCATTCTTGGGGAAGAGAATTAGAAGGCACCTCAGGGACAAGTCTGAAGACTGTCCATAAGCAATGAGATTGTCCCTTCCTACCAACTCCAAAACACATTTCTGCCTGTTGTGAAATCAGTCAGTGGGGTCCCCAACAGCTGCAAACCCCCACCTCTGCCAAAGAGGCAGTGGCTATGATAACAGTCCCCGTGAGTACGGAGTGGAAGCCCCAGTTGTGTCTCCAAGATCAGCCTCTACACAGCACTGTGAACTTGTACAAGCCGTGGACTCTCTGAATTTTCATCTCCTCCTGGAAAATGGGGATGCATGATGCCTGCCCTGATCATCCTGCTCACTCTAGAATATTCTACAATCTTACAGGGGCACTGGAATGATCTGTGGTCACCAGTCCTGGGCACACGTTCAGCCATGCCATGAATGAGCTTCATGGCCTGGGTCTAATTCCTTTTCTGAAAGGTCATTAGCACTTGACAGAGTTGTAGTGAGCTGGGGCCAGGGCCACGCTGGCTCTTCCATCTCTACACACACCCACAGCGAGTGAAGGGGCTTCCTGACCTAGTGCCAGCAGGCAGTGCCACTGCCTCCTTAAAGTGAGAGCCACCTGGCAGCTGCTGAGGCAAGGTGTAGTGGGTTCACTTGTGTCCCCCAAAAGTTATCTCCAAGTCCTGACCCCTAGGACCTGTGAATATCACCTTATTTGGAAATAGGGGGCCTTGCAGATGTAGTTAAGCTCCAGATCTCAAGATCAGATTTAGGATGGGCCCTAAATCCAAATGCTCGGTGTCATCATAAGAGAAAAGAGAGGGAGATCTGATGCACAGAGAAGAAAGCAAGGGCGAGATCAGAGTGACGCTACCATAAGCCAAGCAATGCTGAAACTTCTAGAAGCTGGAAGAGGCAAGGGAGGCTCCTCCCCTAGAGCAGTGGAAGGGAATGTGGCACTAATGACAACGTCAACTTCTACCTTCAGGCCTCCGCAGCTGTAAGAGAATAAATTTCTGTTGCATTAAGCCATCAAGTGTGTGGTAATTTGATGCAGCAGACACAGGGGACTGATATACAGGCATCTCCAAGTGATTAAGAATGTGGTTTCCAGAGCCAAAGGCTTGGGTTCAAATCCTAACTCCTCCAAGTAATGAAAAGGAGACCATGAGCCAATTATTTACCAGATCTGTGCCTCAGTTTCCCCATGCATAAAAATAGAAATCAGTAACAAACCCTTCTTCCTAGGGTTGTTGTGAAAATTAAATGAGATAATAGATATTTAGAACAGTATCTGCCCCCTAGTATACCCTCCATGAACATCAGCAAGTTGTATTATTAGAATGACACCCAGACTACTAGGTCACTGTAGCTTCCCAGGGACTCTGTTTATCAATATTCCAATTCTCTTCATGACTGTGTGTGGTTTTGTCAGTTCTAAATTTGTCTAAAGCCTTTTCATATCTATCAATACTTCTTTCCTGTGCTGCTTCTAACAGCCACCAAACTCAAATGCCTCCCTCTCCTTATAGCCTCTGATGTCCCTTTTGCCCCCTTCGGCCCTGGGCCCCTCTTATAGCTTTAGCACCAAATTGGGCTGTGGTTCTTTCTGCACTGTTCCCATGACAACTCTGCTATAAACTGTTTATTCATCCTGCCTCTTCCAGAGCACCTGCTCAGGTGTTTGCTGAATGAGTAACTTTATTACTTTCTGTATAAAACAGTACTTCCTTTTAGTTGCTCTAAATTTACATCATGCACGTTCCAAAGGTTGCCCCTTTGTCTATTGTGAACAAATCTGTTCTCATCTCTACTGTACTCTCCCAATTTTATAGATGTTGAACATTTCCATCTCCACCTTCACTTTTCTAGGCTACAGAGCTCTGGTCCCTTCAGACCCCCTGCCCCAGCCCCTCTGGGATAGACACTTTGTCCCCTTACTCATCCTCAATGTAAACACTTTAGAACTTCATGTACACAAAACAGGACATGGGTTCCAGTCCTCATTTGACCCCTGGCATTTTTTCTGGCATTTTGTGGGCTTGGTGCCCCCTGCAGCACATGGTGAATGTAGAATTCTAGACTACGCCCTATTCCTGAAGGCCTTTCCCTGAGCCCCAGGCCTCTATGATAGCCCCACTCAGAAACCCCACAGGCATCCCAAACTCAACTGGTCCAACAAGAGCCCCTTGTCATCCACGGAAAAGAAGCTCCTGCCTTCTGAGCCAATACAGCCTCCTAGGCTCGGAGCCTGTAGCTCAGTGGCTAGGGCACTGGCAGGTTCGAACCCGGCCCAGCCTGCCAAACAATAATGACAACTACAACAAAAAAACTAGGCAGCCATTGTGGTGGGCACCTGTAGTCCCAGCTACTTGGGAGGCTGAGGCAAGAGAATTGCTTAAGCCCAAGAGTTTGAGGTTGCTGTGAGCTGCGATGCCATGGCACTCTACAACATAGGGCGACATAGTGAGACTCTGTCTCAAAAAAAAAAAAAAATACAGCCTCCTAGACTATTCGCCTTTTGTTTGTTTATTTGTTTGTTGTGGGTTGGGGGGGTCTTTCTTTTTTATTTTTCTTTTAAATTATCATCTTTTTTATTTCAGGATGGCTCTCCATGCCTGTCCAGAGGCTTCTCTCAAGCAAACATGGCAGAAATAAAAACCATAATATCAGAGATGAAGACTTCTTTTCAAAAGGACAATCAGCAAAAGAGGGGTGGTAGAGGAAAGAATCAGTGAACCTGAAGATAAGTCAATAGAAATTACAAATTGAAACACTATGAGAAAAGGGGCGAGATGGGGGCAGGGAAGGCAGAACAGAGCAACCAAGAGCTGTGGTGCAATATTGAATGGGCTAACATATGTTTAATGGGAGTATCAGAAGGAGAAGAGGGAAAGAATGGGTCAGGAGAAATATTTGAAGACAATTATGGCTAAGGATTTTCCAATTTTTTTTTTTAGAGACAGTCTCACTTTGTCACCCTTGGTAGAGTGCCGTGCCGGCACAGCTCACAGCAACCTCTAGCTCTTGGGCTTAGGTGATTCTCTCACCTCAGCCTCCTGAGATGCTGGGACTACAGGTGCCCACCACAACGCCTGGCTATTTTTTTTGTTGCATTTTGGCCGGAGGCGGGTTGGAACCCGCCACCCTTGGCATATGAGGACAGGGCCCTAATCACTGAGCCACAGGCATCGCCCAGGATTTTCCAAAATTAATGAAGAACAGTACACTATAGACTGTGGTATAATCAGATTTCATTGCTGAAAATGAAAGATACAGAGAAACTCTTGAAAGAAGCCTTAGTCTGCTCATAACAAATATCATAAATGGGCAACTTAAACAACAGAAATGTATTTCTCACAGTTCTGGAGACTGAGAAGTCCAAGATCAAGGTACCAGCTGATGTTGATCCTGGTGAGGACCCACATTCTCATACCATAGCCTGCAGTAGGGACTGGGGCACTGACCCTGGACATCCTTCCATGAGACCCAGGTCTCCAGGACAGCTCCACCCGGAAATCCCACAATCACCCCAAATTCAACAGGCCTAACTGGAGCCCATTGTCATCCACCAAAAAGAGGCTCCTGTCCTCCCAGTCGGTACAGCCTGCTGGACTGCCCATCTCATTGCCCCCACAACCCATCATGAAGAAGCGCCTCCATTTCTAGGAGAGTTGGGTTTCCAGCTGGGCCCTCAGGTCGTCCTTCTAGGATGGCTCTCCATGCCACTCAACAAGCTGTGTATCCCTGGCCCTGCTTAGCCCACTGAGGTTCCGCTGGTGTCTAAAAGTCTCAGCATGGCTTTACTGTTGACATCACCCACAGGCACACCACTGCCCTTTCTCCACCAAACCTCTCCTTCCACCTGGCACATGCCCACTCACTTTCTAGGGCAGTCTTATGCCTTAGCTCCCCTGCAGTCATGGAAATATTTTTCCTTCCTTTGCCTTCCTATCTGCTTTTCCAAACCCTCATTAGTACTCAGCCTGAACTGGAGTACCCAGAAGTTGCAGAGAGTAGGAACGGAAACAAGCTACAGATGCCACCAGTGGTCCCTGACCTGACATCTGAACTGCTCCCCTGGGGACCCAGAATACATGCCTGTTGTAGGACTAAGAGGACAGAGAAGACTGAGGTCCTTCAGAGGGAGGGTGGGCTCCCCACAAACTCAGTGTCAAGTGGTGGTTGTGTTAATTATTTGCTGTGTGGCCCCAGGTAAGTCACTCATCCTTTCTGAGCCCCCTTTTACTCTCTGTCCTGACTTCCTTACATAATTTTCCCTGTGAGAATATTAGCTACCCTTTGTAAAATGGCTTTGTAAATGGAGCAGCTCTCTGCAGGGGGGACACGGGTGTCACTGGGTATAATCAGACCTTCCAGAGACATCCAGTGTGACCCAGGTTATCTGGCCTCACCCCCTTATCTGTCCTCTGCACTAACCATAGAAAGATGTTTTGCTGACTCTTTTGCACACTAACAAATTCACCTACCTTTTCCACGCGATTATAAGCACCTTAGAGACAGGGGCCTTTGGTTGCTGGCAGCTGTCTCTCAGGCCCTCAAAGGCAACACATTCATCATCAGCGTCACTACCACCACCCTCCCCTCAGGTAACCTGGCCAGAGGGAGCTTCGAGGACCCTCTGGAGGGAGCCTGGCCAGCAGCGTGGGAAGGGTCCCTCCTGAGACTGACCCTCTGCCCACAGCATCCTATTGTCAATGTGTTACCTTAAAGGGAATCTGTTAGTGATGGACTCCTCAACATCTTGAAACCCACACAGTTCATCACTCCAGCCCTTCATCCTCTCCTGTCAGTTCCCCCCCGGCCTAAGAGAGGGAGGGAAGGAGGTCTATCAAGGTGGCAGGCTGAGGCAGCCTCTGAGGGCCTGAGTTCCTGACCAGCTGGCCCACTTTGCCTCTTGGGTTACCTCATGGGCACCTCTCAGAGCTCCACAAACCCCTACCCCAGCTGCCCTGACCCTCCTCACTCACCCCAGGGGCTCCGACTCTGTCACCCTCTCCTGCCACCCCTCACTTCTACCCATCCCTTCCCCGGGGCTCCTCCATGCCTGAGGGGAACTGGCCTGCACCAGGTCACTCTCCAGACATGGCCAGGACAGGCTCAGGAAGAACTCCAGATTGTGTCCCCTTCCTAAGGCCCTTAACCATTTCTAACTGGAGGGCTCTCCAAGCCATACCTGCAGACTCCCTCCCCACCACTGGGACAGCAGCCTGTGCAGTGATGCCTCTGTGAGGCCTAGGAAAACCCATCCCTCAGGTTAGATGCAGCTCTGAGGATGAGGGCGCAGGCAGAAACCGCTGTCCATGTGATAAAATGTTCCCTTGTCCTCTATGGGAGCGGGAGGCGGGGGAGGGGTAGATTTTAGCAGCCTCTCACTCTGAGGCTGGGCTTCATGCAGCCGTAACCTGCACAACCACAGGCACCCACAACCTCTAGAGTGACCCCTTTAGTGCCCCAAAGGCAGTATGAGGTCACAGCACAGTCTTCAGCCTTTTGGCAGCCCCCTTCCCTGGAAAGGGAGGCAAGGAGGCCAGCTCCACTCTCAGATGCCCAGCTCCAGCCCAGGGTCCGAACTTACCATTTGTCGTTGTCACAGGTGCCCAGAGCGGGAGAGTCAGCAGCAGGATCCAGACGCCCAGCATCTCCCAGGAGGGCCTCTAGCTGCACCGTCTTCCCTCGTCAGGAGGGACCAAGAAGTGAGAGCCTCCCAGAAAGGGATCAGCTATAAGAAGGACCCCAGAGACCTTTGCCTTAAGGAAGGACACAGTGCCTGGCCCAGGGTGTGGATAAGGAGATGGCATGAAGTGGGTGGTACGTGATGACCACAGGGAGTTGGACAGAAGGCAGCCTGTCAGCCTCCTCCCCTCTGCCTCCTGAGGCACTGACAACCCTTAGCCTGGGTCTCTTCAGCAGAAGCCAGAGCGACAGGTAGGGCAGGGCCCACAGGAGGGACACAGGCCAGACTGTGAGAGTGAGCAGTGGGTGCCAAGGGTAGGGGCTGAGAACCCCAATGGACAAGGGGCTGTGGGGGGAGGAGCACCCAGAGACCAGGCCAGGTGAGGGGTCCTCACTGCACCCTGGAGAAGCTTCTCTTCCAGCCTTCCTTCCCTACTGCCCACCACAGATGGCCCCTTCCAAATTTCCAGGGCCTTCCCTGGGCTCCCTGCTCCCCGCCCTTTTCCTGGGTGGGGTGTCCACTCACACCTGAGACTTTATGGTCTTGGTCTCCACCTCTGGCCAGAAGAAAAGGTGAAGAAAGGTCATGGCCAGCCCCTGCCCAGGGCAAAGGTTGCAGGGGCCTCTCCCAAACCCCCACCCAAATAGCCAAGGAGACAAATTATTCCTGGTTATACTCAGCAGGTCAGGACTGTCTGACTGTTCACCATAGCTGTGAGGCCCTGCCACGAGGATATGTTTAGGATCAGGGCTTGGGGACACAGGTGTTGGGGAAGCCCAGGTTAAACCATCTTCACGATAGGCCACTCCCCCAGGCAGCCCCACCCACCTCCCTGACCCAGCTCCAGGGGTCCCCAAACCCCAGCCCCAAACTCTTAATCTCAAAGGGGAGGCACAAATGACAAAACCCAAGGAGCCCCCACACTCATCCACTCCTAACAAAATAGTTTGCCCCAATCTTATGTTACCTGTGAGGCCAGACCCCTCCCTCCTCCCTCATCCAGAAGTCCCTGTTCTCCAACCAGGTAGGGTCCACTAGTGGGTGAAAAGGAGAGAGACACAGAGCAGCTTCTTTTACAAAAAAATGCTATATTGTGTTCACATGGAGAATTGGGGACTAACTCACTTGTCCCCAGAGCAGATCTTCCTGGCAAAGGGGGTTCAGGGCTTGGGGAGCAGAAGTTACTACAGGGATGGGGGTGACCAGGGAGAAAGTTGGGAAGAGGGAAAGGAGGAGTGGATAGGAAAAAGGCAGCATTGAGGTGGGAGGGGAGGAAGGGTTGGGGGAATAATCAGTGGGGACCAAAGGAATTTTCCCACCTCAAGGCTCCACTTCCCCCCATCCCTGGGGACCTGGGTAACTCAAGTCCTGCCCCCACCTATAGGAGCCCAGGGCCCTTGGGGGTCAGAGGAAGGGGTGGAGCCTCAGAATAGGGCCTGGGAGCCCGAGACATAGGTATCTGAACCTCACTAGCGACAGAGGTGGAAGAGGAGGGAGGATTTAGTGCTAGGGCACTGGGATGGGGGAGGCAAGGATTAGGGGCTGAGGGTACCAGGATAGGGGAGGGGAGAGGACTGATTAGAGAATGGGCTTAGAGGAGAGACAAAGTAAGGAATGAGAGTAAGGAGTTAAACAAGAGAGGGTAGGAGATGGGTAAGTCAGCCACGGGGCAGGGCAGGGACTAGGCAGTGGGGACGTGAACAAGAAAATAGGGACCACTGACTGAGACCAGGCAAAAGGACATGAGGATTGGGAGAACTGAGAGATACAAGGGGACCATGGGGCCTGGAGTAGAAAATTAACTGGCCAGGCCTGTGTGGTTTTCACAATAAGTAGGGAGGATGGAGATAAGCATATTGTACCCATTTTACATGTAAGGAAACCGAGACTCAGAGAAGTCACTGATTTGCCCAAAGTTCCACAGTGAAAGAACCTGGATGTGAACTGGGTCTCTAGCTCGGTTTTGGCCAAGTTGAGAGAAGGATGAGATTCAGTGGCACAGTTTCATTTCACCCAAGGACAGCCTGGGCTGCACAAGCCCTTGGGCCAGCTCTTGAATGGACACGGTGCAGATGGTTCCATCCTGGGAAGGGCTCAGACTGACGATGAGGTCATCACAGCTCTCTGGATGTGCACCTGCCACAGAGTGGGAACAGGGAGCCACTTGCTTGACTGGCCAGGGCCACAGCCTCCTGATACCAGCCCATCCCCTGCCCTGGTGGAGTTGGTGGAGGGAACCTGGAACTGGAGCTGGCAGAACTCCTTAGGGCTCCCCTTAGCGCCTTCACCCTGATATTGGTGTCCACGTTCTCCAAGGCCACCTGGAAGTTTTCATCCTTGACTAGAGAGGGAAAAGAAGAGCAGAGGGGAAGACAAGGAAGGGGAAGGGGAGGAGGGAAACGTGAGGAAAGCCGGGCATCAGGCTCACAGCAGGGGCACCAAGGAGGGGAAAAGGTAACAAGACCCTGGCACGGGGTATTCCTCTGTCCTCGCCAGGGTGCCCCGGAAAGTCCCTATTTCTTCCAGGAGGCAGGATTCACCTATCCTGTCGTCCTCGAAGCCCATGTTTGAAAAAGTCCCCACGGTGTCCTCATTCCAGATCTCGAACCATTTTCTGTCCTCTTCCCAGGACGTAGGTGGGACCGCCACCAGGTTAGGCGGGGCCGCCCCGTCTAGGACCCTCTGCCGCCTCTGGACTCCCCCCCGCACCCCGTGTTCTCACCTGCCTGGACGGCTGTGCCTCCCACGAGAGCGCGCCAGCACCGCGCCCAGCACAAGCAGAAGCAGCAGCAGCAGCACAGCGGCTCCCGCCAGGCCCCCGACCAGCGCCCTCCAGCGGACGGCCACTTCTCAGCGCGGGCCGTAGAACCAGAGCGCGTCGCTGGAGAAGCAGCTGCGGGTGGGCGCAGGCCTCGGACCCTCCACACCTCCAGGTGGGGTCCGAAAGCGGGGCGGGGCGGGGCCAGGGGAAGGGCGGGATTGTGGTGGGCGGGGACATGGGGGGAGGGCTCTGGTCGGAGGCGGGGCCTCACCGGGAAGCTGGACAGCTCTTCTCCAGGACTCACTGGCCCTGGAGGCAGTCGATGGCGCCGTCCATGCCCGACGAGCATTTGGTGACACAGCGGAGCCGATTCATCTCCACCAAGGGGGAAGTAGAACTCCTCGTAGCCTTTGGCAGCGGCGCAGCGGCAGATGGCTGGGGATGAGGATGGGGAGGAGGGTTGCAGAGATGGAGACCTCATCTGTCTTACTTGGGGGTCTGATATGACAACTCTGAAAGCGCATGGGGAGCACTACATTTCCGAGGGTGAGTGTCATGGAGTGGACCCTGGGATTAGATGAGAAAAAGGCCCTCATCTTCCCCTTACGGTCACTGCAGGTCCTCTGCCATCCAGGGCTAGGAAGGACAGCCCAAACCCACTTCACTTACCTCCTCCAAAGATCCCCCTCCTCACCACCACCCTCTCCACAACTTCTAAGGCGGACATCCCTAGTGGGAGGGGCCATGGCTGCCTGAGGCCAGTAGCCCTTTGCCACACTCTCACCGTCTGGAGTCAGGTCTGTCCTGAGGGTGTTGTTCAATTTGATGGAGTCAGGTTTAAAACATAGGGCTGGGGGGACAAGGACACAGATGGAATGGTCGAAGCAGGTAAAGGAGTTAGGGCCAGGAAGCAAGGACTCTGTCAGTATGGGGATGTGGAGGAGCCACAGGGAAGACTCCCACTGTCTCTGTCATCCACTCTAAT
The DNA here is from genome assembly GCA_963574655.1 of Perodicticus potto. Taxonomy (NCBI): domain Eukaryota; kingdom Metazoa; phylum Chordata; class Mammalia; order Primates; family Lorisidae; genus Perodicticus; species Perodicticus potto. The sequence continues at coordinate 13,930 of CAUYRH010010775.1, read as the reverse complement.
AATAGGGGTCTCCAACCATCGTGGAAACGCTGAGCATAACTCTCAGGGAAGTTATAGGGAGCTCTTTCTTAGCTCCTAAATCCTTGTGAGACCCACCCTCGCTCCAACCTTGATCCCACTAGGTGTGGACCTGTGCCCCTTCTCCCAAACTGCCAGAAGTACCACAGGGCTGTCACCTGAGCCCAAAGGAATCCAGATCAACTCTGACTGATCTGGAGTTGCCCACGATGGTGGCTTTAACCCTGACACCTCCCTCAATCCTGTGCTTACTCTGGGTGTCCTGGCAGCTGTCCACATCCTGGCTGGCATTCTGGAGCTCCTCTTTCAGGGTCATTTTCACCTTCTCATACTCACTATCCAGCTGGGGGCTGAAGGACAGCTCCAGCAGGACCAGGTAGTCCACCAAAATGCTGCCACTCCTGAGGGGTCAGGGGCCTTAGGGAGGGCCCAGGTCTGGGGCACATTTCTGGGAGGGGCACTTTCGGGACCAACCACAAGTGCACAGATTGGGGGGATGGGGCAAAGGTCTTGAGGTGGGAGGTCAGACACATTCTTTTCAGAAGGGGCTGCCACCACCATTGACTTGGTTGGCCTGGAAAGGCAGGACAGGAGTGAGTGACATTCTCTTTGTGTTGCATCGAGCTGCCACTGACTAGGCCCTCCTGGGCTCTCTGCCCTTCTGTCATGCTGACATACCCAGCAGAGTAGGGGCCAGCCAGAGGGAGGCCAAGTCACCAGACCAGATACCACCTCCCTGCCTGTCCCTACAACCTCTCTCCTTCCAGGGTGCTGAAGAGGAGGGTGCCACCTCTCCTAGAAGGAAATGGCACCAGAAAATGATCACAAAGCCACTCCATGGAGTGATGCCCTTTCATACACCCTCCACCTATCTCTATGAAATCTGACAATTCTAAAAACAAGGCATGTATTCTCCAGCCTTCTTTGTATCCTTCTCCCCTCCCCGCCTAACTGCCTCCACACGCCCAGAAGTATCTCCTACCTCAGGGACAGGATCTGCACTTCCTTGAACCCCTGCACATGTTGGTAAACCTTCTGCATCTGAAATGTCAAGGGTCCTGGGCTTCCATCTGAACCTGCAGCCTGATGGCACCCAGAGGCCTAGTTCCAAGGGAAGACCCTAAAGCTCCACTCCTTTCCCCCTCACCTGATTCTGGAAGGCATTGCTGAAATCTCTGTAGGCCTTGGAAGTGTTGTCATTGAGGTCTGGGGAGAACTCCTGGTCAACAGACACCTCCATGCCCACTTCAGCATTCACTGTGTCTGCACACACATGCACCACCCTAGTCACTACACATTCGCCCCAGTCTGGCATCACCACCACCACCACCCCAACTCAGAGGCTCCTCCCATTACCCCTTCAACAGTCCCTGAGGATTGACTGCACAGCAGCAGGGACAGAGGAGGAACTCAGAGATGCCCTGTCTGGGGATGAGGGAAAGAAGTCAGGATGTACCACAGTCAGCCTATGTCCTTCCTTGTCTGCCTGTGGTAGGCAGAATAATGCCCCCCAAAGATGTCTATGTTCTAATCCCCAAAACCTGTGGATATGTTGTACCACATTTTAAGGGAGAATCAAGTATGCAGATGGAATTAGATTGCTAATTAGCTGAGAGAAAATTAATGTCAACTATCTGAGTGGGCACAGTATAAAACACAAGGGTCCTTAACAATGAGAGAGAGAGGCCATGGAAACCAATGTAGCTCCAAGCAGCCCAGGTGACAACGGAAAGGAGGCATAATACAAGGCAAGTAGTGGAGAGTGTGGGAGAGGGATGGAAGGATTGGGCAAAATGGCATGGGTGACTCCAGACCACAAACAGAGCTGGATCCAGGGAGTATCAGTGGCACCTCCAGGAGGAAGTGCAGAGGGCATGGCTCTGGCAACTCACCTAGCTCTATTTGTTCCATGGCAAACTCGCAGAGGGAGCCATAGAAGGTGCTGGGGCAGCAGCACTTGAGGCCATCCCCATCCCATGTACCCCCATTCTGGCACCTGATCTCCTGGAACTGACAGTGGTCCCCAGAATACCTTGGGGGGCAAAGGCACAGGCCCTGTTCCTAGGTGGCCACCATTGTAGCATGTGCCTGGGAAGCATAGGAAGAAAGGGAAGTTCAGTATAGAGCCTGACCTTAGTGACCTAGGAATTTAAGAGGGGAGGAGAGGGAACAGGAGGCAGGAGGTCCAACCTGGGGTAGTGGTCAGCCTTGACTGTGTGGTCATCTGAGTGTTGCTCAAAGTCGTCCTGGGTGACCTAAGAGTGGTGGGAGTCGGGGTGGTAGGTATCAGTGTCGCCGAAGTCCTGTTGGTTGGTGAGGTGGGGTGGGTCAACTTGCTTGAAGTCATCATGGTCGTTGGAAGGCTGCTTTATGGTTTCACGTTGACATCAGGTGTGCTTGGGGCAGTTACTGAACTGGTGCTCTGCCAGGTCTTGCTAGTGGGCGTGTGGGTGTTCGTCAAAGCTGGGCTCATGGAAACAGCCCCACTGCCAGTAGAACTCAGACCATCAGTTGTGAGGATGGCAGACCCACTTTCTGGACCCAGGGAAATAGAACTGTCTGTGTATGTAGGAAGGGAAGTTCTTATACTGGTGAAACTAGGAGAGGTGACCATTTCAGTAGTAAAGGAAAAGACAGTGAGTGGGGTGGTGGGAGGAGAAGTAACTTCACCGCTTGGATCCATTTCAACACAAGGAGAAGTGGGAGAGGTGGGGACTATGGTGATGGCTATAGTTTCTGGGCAGGGTGTAGTGGAAGGAAGAGAAATATAAGAAAAGGGGGTCGTTTCAGTGAGAGCTATGGTTAGAGATGAGGAGGCAGGAGAAGTTCTGATAGTTGCAGAGGAAGAGAGAGTGGAGAAAGTTGAGACAAAAGAAGAGGTTGGGCATTCCGTACTGGGCACATGTGGAGAGGAAGGAAGAGATGGAGAGGTGGTGGTGAGCACGGCCATTGTGCTGCTAGAGGACAGAGAAGAGGATGTTATTATGGTGGGTATTGAAGGCACAATGATAGTGCTGAAAGAGGTGACTAATGCTTTTATAGACGTACTTTCCCTAGAAAAAGATGCACTCGTGTACTCACTCATAGTTGTGAGTGAAGTTTGCAAGGAGGGGGTTGAAAGAGAAGTTTTAAGAGTGAGCAGATGTGTAGTTATACTATGGATATGTGACGTTGACGTCATAGTGCTGAGGTTGGTTGATGGAGTAAGAGTGTTAAGAGAAGGCAGGGAAGAATCTGTACTTTCAAGGGTAAGGGTAGTAGGTACAGGAGGTGCTTGAATTCCTGTGGTAGATGTCAATATAGGAGTTGTTTGGGGTGACAAAGAAGTGTCATATGTAACTGCAATGCTTGTACCTAAAGAACTGTTCAGGGTGTTGTCAGTACCTATGACAATCATTCCCCCAGTGGACATGGGGTTGGAGGTTGTATTCACAACGGTTGTTGTTTCTGTGTGATGGACAGTGGGATAAGATGCAATGGTACCTGTAGGGGTGGCAGAGGTACTGGGATCACGGGATATTGAGCTGAGGTCTGAAGTTGTATTCGACAAAAGAGTGGGTAGCAAGGAAGGGTGGGTGACAGTTGTAAGCACTGAGAAAGGAATACTTGTACTCAGAGTAGATGGGGTCATGGCTGTGGAAGTCATCAGGGTCTCTGTGGTAGTGGGAGCTGAGGTGGTAGCAGTGAGGGATGCTCTGATTGTGGAGTACATGTTTGAGGAGGTAAAGCTGGGAGTCCTGTGTGGGTTGGTAAGGGTGGCTGTTGTTACCAAGTATGTGGTTGCAGTTTTGGCTGTTTCTGTGATAGAGAGAGAGGGAGAGGAGGATATGACAGAGGTGGGAATGGTTGATGTATCTGTGCTACTGGTCAGAGAGGTGGTGTCAGTCATGGACTGTGTGAGGGGGCTGGTAGCAGGAAGGCTGGGGTAGGCGGTCTCAGATGTAGGTGTAAACCTGGCATTGGTGGTAGGGAGTTGACAGACCCGCCGTCCACTAGCGAGGTTCTGAGGAGGGGGCGCTGGGATGAAAAAAGACATACACACACACACACAGGGTAATGGACTCAGTCAGTCTGAGACTGAGTCTGAGACTGAGACTGAGACAACACTTTATTTTAACACCATGCTTTTATATTCTCACAGGGAAAAAACGTCAATTAAGGTTCTCTTTGGCATTCTCTTACTCCTTGGGAACTGCTGTGCTGTTTACCTTAAAACTGCCATGCTGTTTATCTCTAGTTCTGAGCATCCGGACTTTTTACTCCCTGTTTTGGCTTCTGCCAGTTTCTTCTCAGCGAAGGTCAAACCTCAGTCATAGCAGGAGCAAAAGCGGGGGGAGTCCCACGCAGCTTCCCACATCTCCCCCTCCCTAAATATTTTAATAGAGGCGTCTAAGTGCACCTGTCTTAGGTTGTCCTCCTGCCAACAGATCTAGCTTACCCGTCATGGGATACCTCAAGTTCATCAAGAGGGTCCTGTCTTAGGTTGCTTAGATTGTCAGGTGGATCTTACCCGTCATTGGCCGCCACTTAGCATTAGACAGTGTGAGAGGGAGGCTCCACTCTATCCTGTAACTTTAATCTTAATATCTTTTGAGCATTTAATCTTAGCAAGAAGCACAGGGAGTGCATTGCGCAGGGCAGTATGGCCAGTATTATAATCAAAACAGTGACAGCTACAGCTAGTCCCGTGAGTACATGCCAAAAGATTTTAAAGGAATAGTCAATTGGATCATATGTAAATTCTTTCCCAAATTCCCTTTATGACTTGCACAGACAATCTACAAACATTCTAAACTTTCTTTAAATTTTGCCCTGCCTTTTACTTTATTATACCACTATTCTGTTTCAGGACAAAATTTATTACACAAGATTCTTTCTTTACACAATGCCATTTTCTTTCTGTCTAATTTCCCTTACTTTTAAAAACTCACTACTTTCAGACCAGCCATGTGTAATTAGGTATGCATAGTGGAGAATTGAGCACAAAATTGCTGAAACATTTTACTAGTGTAACCAGAATCATTATCAGTTTTCAATTACTGGGGGTGTTCCATGGCAGCAAAACAGCGAAGACAATGATTGATAACTTGAGAGGAAGATTCCCCTGTCAAAGCAGATGCAAAAAGAAAGCCAGAAAAAGTATTAATGATAACATGGACATATTTTGTGCAGAAGGCATTTTTACTGAAGCAACAGCCATCAAGCCAACAGGGGGGTCAGATGAGTCTAAAAGATTAGGTGGAGTTGGATTCAATCCAGCAACAACACACTAACAGGTTTACGTGGCTCTGCATGAGAGAGTCATCCAAGATTTTGACAGAGAAGTCGGACCTCCTCAGAAAGAGTATGTACTACCTTTAAAACAGAATCAGAATCAGGCTTAACAGCTGTTAAACATGGGGCAGAAGGTTCTGTTGCAGCCAGGAAAGCCCCAGGATTCTCCTTAGTCGTGCTCCCCGGGTCTACCAAGTCCTCTACAGCAGCTGGAGGATCCCCCTGCTCTATTGGGGAAGAAAGCGCCTGCGAAGCAGTTTCAGTTTGTATTCGTATTTGCTCGCTTTCATGACGTGGATCAAGACAATCTCGTACTAGTGCCTATAAACTAAAAACACCTACTGGAACTTTATCTGGGCCGTGGGCAGTGTAATACTCTTTTAGTTTCGTGCCCACTTTCATCCAAGTATCTAAATTCACAGTTCCTTCTTCTGGGAACCATGGACACACATACTCTACAAAATGTAAAAACTTAGCTATCTGATCTTGGTTAACTTCAGTGCCTCTTTGATGAAGCATTTGCTTTAACATATGAATGAAGAGGTTACGGCTAGATCCCGCCCCCATTTTTAAATTTTAAAATCCCACCGTACTTGCTGAACTTAGGATGCTTCTCCTACTAGCTGGCCGGACTTCGCGGTGGTCCCTCGCGTGTTCCCCCGTGCCTCAGGTCCCTTCGTGGTCGCCAGTTTGACCGGCCCGCCGTCCACTAGCGAGGTTCTGAGGAGGGGCGCTGGGATGAAAACACACACACACACACACACACACAGGGTAATGGACTCAGACTGAGCCTGAGACTGAGACAACACTTTATTTTAACACCATGCTTTTATATTCTCACAGGGAAAAAACGTCAATTAAGGTTCTCTTTGGCATTCTCTTACTCCTTGGGAACTGCTGCGCTGTTTACCTTAAAACTGCCTTGCTGTTTATCTCTAGTTCTGAGCAACCGGACTTTTTACTCCCTGTTTTGGCTTCTGCCAGTTTCTTCTCAGCGAAGGTCAAACCTCGGCCATAGCAGGAGCAAAAGCGGGGGGAGTCCCCCGCGGCTTCCCACAGGGAGTGTGGTCACCAAGATAGAAGGGTTGTTACAGATGTCCGTGGTTGCGCTGGTGACTGGTTCTGAGTTTGTAACAGGTATAGAAGATGGAATGCTACTGGTGGGTAATATAAAAGCACTGGTGGTTGTCCCAGAAGGCAGCATGTTGGGAGCTGTGACTGAAGAAGTGACAGGGGGACTAGAAGTAATTTCTGTCATGGCAGTTTCTGTGGAAACCTCACTGGTAGGCGTGAGTGTGGTTTTCTCAGTGGACGTGGCACTAGGGCTGAGGGTTGTCTGCCCTGTGCCTGTAGGTGCTACAGTAGATGGAGGTGCGTCCGTGGTTGTGTGTGTTGTGTGCGAGTGGGTGGTGGTGGGTGTCAGGATAGACCCTGCTGTTGTGGGGAGTGTGCAGGTGAGGGCTGGAGCTGAGGAGACGCCCTCTGTAGGGGTGGTACTGGCAGTTGTGGAGGAGGGGAATGCAGATGTGACTGGAATTCCTGTAGAGACAGAACTTATTGGAAAATGTTCAGAACTTGTGAGAGTAGTCACCACGGTGGGAGTTGTAAGTGTGGTTGTGCTAACAAGTGATTTTGTTTCTGTACTCTGGATGGTGGGAGATGATGGAGTGATGTTCGTTAGGGTTGCTGAGGGTCTGCGATCGGTAGGTGTTGTGACAGCTTTGTCGTCGTAGTCAATAAGGCAGTGGTGCCCACAAATATGGGGGTGGGTATGGAAGTTATGGGAGGAATGTTTGACTTAGGGGAAGACCTGGTTTTGGCTGTGGATATCTCCAGGGTACTCAGTATGCTGGTAGGTGAGGTTAGGGCTGCTTTGATTGTGCTGAGCATGTGGGAGATGTGTGAAGGGGTAGTGGACAGAAGTTCCCTAGTGGGTGTTGTTAATGTACTTGTCATCACTGGCACAGCGCTGGTCGCTATGGGAGAAATTTCTGTGTTGGTGCCTGTGGTTGATGAAATAATTGGGGAATTAAATGTAAGTTCCATGGTGGAAGTTTCTTGTGGAAGGTCCCTCGTGGGTGTTGCAGGTGTTGTAAGTACACTGGTGAACGTGGGGGAATCAGTGATGGCCATCTCTGTACTAAATTTCCCGCTGGTGTCAGGAAATGAAGTTGGAAGAGTGGCTGGTGTGATCAGCGTGGTCCTGGTGGTGGATGATAAGTTGTGACCAGTTCCTGTGATTATGAAGGTGGCTGGGACAGGAGAGGATGGGGCTGTGGTTATGGCCTTGTCCCCTACAGTGTTGGTAATGGGAGAAGAGTTCATGGTAAGAGGATAAGTGCTGATGACGGCTGTGGCAGGCCTCTGTGTCACAGGAGTGGGGGTGGAAGAGCTGGTGAAGGATGCCTGGGTCACAGTCACACAAGAGGTGGCAGGGTAGGAGGTGGTAACTACGAAGTTGGTTGGATACACACACTCAATGGTGGGCACATACACAAAGATGGAGGCTGGCGTGGTTTCAACCTTGAAGACAAACTTAGACAGCCGGACTGCTGCGGTGCTGGAATTGATTGGAGATTTGATCAGCGTTTCAGAAGTGGTTTCTCATGGGGTTAGGTGATGAGAGGGGTGGATGTGTTTTCCCTGCTGCCAGGAGTAGGAGAGGCAGGTTGGGGGGTACTGAGCAGGGAAGTGCTCAGTACAGTGTGGACTGCTTCTGCCCTGGGGGGAAGAGCGTAGGAAGTGGCTGTGGCCCTAGATAAGGTTCCTGTATTGGTGGCAGAACAGAGGAATGCATTGGTGAATCTGCAGGTCATTTTGCCCCAACTTATCACATCTGTTACTTATGACCCCATTTTCCTGACACAAGTCACAGAGGGTTAGGGTTAGGGAGGTATCTGTGCAGTGGAGGTGCCTGCGCTGCTATAGCTCACTCTCTCATCCGCTATCCAGCCAGTTAGAGCTGTGGGCTTTCAGATTCTGAAATCCACTTACAGTGTGCTCCCCAGGAGCACTGAGAGACGTCAGCCCCTTCTTGGCCTTGTCTGCTACAGCCCTCCTGCTCTCCCCTCCTTAAGATCCCCCCCCAGACTCCCCCACCACAGTCCCCACCCCCTGCTGAGAGAGAACTAACCAAGGCCCCCACCCAGGCACATGGTGGAAACCAGGGGACTAAGGGGCAACAAAGAGGAAGAGAGAGGCTTCTCAGCCTCTACTGGGGTGTGGGACTTGGAACAAGAACCACACTGAGCTAATGAGAGACAGGACAGAGTAAAGAAGATTCCAGAAAGAGCTGCATCAGCAGGCAGGCATGAGTTCCCCAAGACCTTAGTGATGCCGGAATTTCAGGCTCTTGGTCTTGGCAATTCAAAGAAGGAATCGATGGACCACAAGAGTAGTGGTAAGTCAGGATTTATTTACACGAAAGAAAAATTAGAAGTACAAGAAAAACCAGACCTCCAAGCAAAGAGGACCCAGGAGGGGAACAAGCTCTCCTGTTTCCCCTGCGAGGTCCACAGCCAAGGTCTGCCTGGAGAGGAACAAGCTCTCCTGTTCCCTCTCCCAGCCGAGGTCTGCGTTCGAGAGGAACAAGCTCTCCTGTTCTCTCTCCGAAGTCCTACCAAGGTCTGCAGCTGAGCTCTCTGCTCAGGGGTTTCTATAGTCCCAGGGAGTTGTTTTTCCGGAACTTCTTAGGGCGTGGGTCTTCCTCAGTTACAGCTAGCTGTCCAATGAAGACCCAGGCCCTAGAAACTGACATGACATTGACCAGTCAGATGTGCAGGAAGAGAAGACAGCAAGATGCCATCCATGAAATGGACTAGCCAGAAGAGCCCAGGAAGAAGACAGCAAGGCGCCAGTGTCATTCGGGCACAGGTGTCCGGTCCTTCCGCAAGTTGGTTCCTCCAACCGCCACAGCATCAGCACTAACAGGGCCAAGGCAGCGGTTGTAGGGCTGCCTTGTCCTGCATCATTAGGGTTTAGTAGTGAGTGTTAAGCACAAAAACAGACATTTGATGTAACTATTCTATTTTTTCAGCCTTTGGATAGTTTACAAACTTGACACCTACCCCCCATTCTATAGATATGGACCCATTTCCTGAAGATAAAACTAAGGATCAGAGATCTGGCTGGGTGGGGAATGAGAGAGCAGAGGAAGGCAGAGGAGAGACAGTGGCAGTTCAGGGAGGGAGAGGCCCACCTGGGCTACGGAAGGGCCAAAGCAGGAAGAGAACTCCGTGTGGAGAGGTGACTCCCCCTCTACCCTGCGCTACAGGGTTAGGTGGGAGCGCGACCAATCAACCCGCACTAACCTCTGCTGAGAGTGCAGCGGTTGCCCTTCTCCCCTCCAGCCTCGGTTCTCCTGCGCCCAGAGCCCTGAGCCGCCCCTCCTCAGCTTCCTTACGCCCCCCGGCCACCCTCCGCGCCTCAGCCCCGAGCATCAGGCGCGTCTCTCCGGCCCCTCCCGACTCTCCCCTCACCTGCGGCCCCTGGGGAGCCCCTGAGCAACCAGAGAAGGCCGAGGAGCCCTAGCAGCGGCATGGGCCCGGTGGGCAGAGCAGCCCGAGAGGCCTGGGGGCAGGGTCAGGCCCGGACGCGGACAGCGGCAGGAAGCAGCACCCAAGCCCAAGCGAAAGCGGAGGTACCTGTGCTCGGCGCAGCCTCACCTTTGCCCCGCCCCACCACACCCCTTGCCCCCCGGCCCCCAGCCGCTTCCCGCCAACCGGATTTAAGCGCTGTGGGACTGAGTACAAGCCGCGGAGTATCCGGCCGGGGAGCTGCTGGCGACCCAGGCCCCAACCTGCCCGGCCCCGGTTGCCAAGAGGCTGCCCTTCCTTCCCCGCCCTCTATGGAGACGCGCTTGGTGGCGGGAGCCCAGGGCCTGGACTCTGGAGTGTGGGCCGGCTCTTGCAGCCGGTCCTTAGTTTCGGTTCCTCTTGCTGGGGCCCGGGGTGGAACCTCACTCTCCTTCAACCCCCTTCTGTTCCTGTCTTGTGGCAGGACCCCACAGCCAGACAAAGTAACACAGAATTCAATCAGAAGTCATTTTAATATTTGAAGAGTTCCCAAAAAAGGCCGATGGCTAAGAGAAACAAACAAGAATACTAGATTTGATCTAGCAAAAAAAAATTTTTTTTTGAGACAGAGCCTGAAGCTGTCGCTCTGGGTAGAGTGCGGTGGCATCACAGCTCACAGCAACCTCCAACTCCTGGGCTTCAGCAATTCTCCTGCCTCTGCCTCCCAAGTAGCTGGGACTACAGGTGCGCGCCACAACGCCTGGCTATATTTTTTGTTTGCAGCCGTCATTATTGTTTGGCCGTCAGGGCTGAATTCGAATCTGCCAGCTCAGGTGTATGTGTCTGGCGCCTTACCGGTTTGAGCCACAGGCGCTGAGCCAACCTAGCAAATTTTTTGACCTTCGTAGATAACAAGTTGCTTCCTAACAACCATTACGAAGTTTGAATCTATCCAGTTTGGGCACAGGTATGGAGAACAACCGTTTTTACCCACCAGGTGGGAGTGTTAAGTGGGTTGGGTTGCTTTAGCAGGGCAATTTGATGGTTCCATTAAAATTTTAAAAGCATGCCCTGAAACCCAGCAATCCACTCTCCATCTCTGCCTCCAAGAAGCACTTGAAGGAGGCATTCATAAGGATGTTTACTGCCTTCCACTTTATTGCAATTCCAGTGGAAATTGGAAACAACCCATATTAGATTGTTTCGATCTAGAAAGACTGTGGAATAGTCATGCTATGGAGTACTGTGCCTAAGTCAGAAAGAATGGTGTTATCATGGAGAGACACACAGAATATCTTGTAAAGTGAACACAGTAGACATAGCTTTGTGGAAAGACACACATGCATTTTTTCCCTGTGGATACACACAAATATATATATATGAGATTGGACAATTAAGTTCACAGTCTTCCTAGGAGAAGTGCTACATACCTCATTGCTGAAAATCACTACAGTCACCTTTGAAGTACTTGCCTTGGGAAGCTCTGCACTGACACCAGTGCCTAAGTCCACTCTTCAAAGCACTTTTTCTAGGATGAATTTGAGAACTTAATTGTCACACCTCATACAACAATAGCTCTGATGACCATTCCAGAAAAAGAGTTCCAAAATTGCTTTAAAGTGGACTAGGCACTGGCATTGTGCCTAGCTTCCCAAGGGGAGTACTTTGAAGGTGACCCTAGTGATATTCAGCAAGGAGGTATGTAGCACTTTTCCTAGGGTAAGTTTGTGAACTTCATTGTCAGACCTCGTATATAAGTGCTTTCAATCTTTGGGAGGAGGCTCAACTACCCTGCAATAGGTTTGAGGTTAGCTCTGAGAAGCAAGAAGGACTAAGATTGAGAAAGACAGTCAGGGAATCTTAGCCCTACCTGTAGTTTTCTTTTCCACTTTGCTAAAGACTATCCTGACCAAACTCCAGCCAGGCTCCTCTGACTCTTTTCTTGACTGTGCGCCTTGGCCTGTAAAGACTTGAACAAACACTAACACAGCTCCTAACAGCTCAAGGCCACATTCCTAGGATGAGCCCCCCGACCTTCCTTAAAGTACTTGCCTAAGAAAACGCAAGACTGCCAGGAGAATTTCCTGGTTTTCCACCCTTTTCCCTGAGGACAGGCCCCTATCTCCCAGCTCTGAGGGAGAGAAGGAACCTAACTTCCCTAAGCCAGAGGAGTTCCTGCAGTGGCCACCTCCTCTTCCTACTTTTGTAACTTTTCACTTCCCTTCCCCTACGGATCCCCATTATCTCCCCCCCCCATTCCCACATCCTCCCTTTAAGACACCCAGTCACCTCTCTACCTATCAAAGTTCAGTTCACACTGGACTCTTCCCTGTTCCAATAGTTACTACTGATTAAAATTTGTCCTTAGCATGTTAGCTGGCATCAACTTTGCTTATCTTTGACAACTTGGAGACTATATCATTTGTTTGAAGGTAATGGAAAAATAATTTCAAGCCTTAAATATTGTGGGCTGCTGCCTAGTCCACCGCAAAACTCAAGTTCAGCCAAGACATGACTTTCACATGATGAGAATTCAGACAAACCTCCCCCAAACCGCCCCCCAACCCCGTGGTGAGGCTAAGTGACCTCAGCCTCACCACAGGGGGACACAGCCAGAGAGCTTGAGGAGGGCAAAGGGGACTTTAGGGAAGTGCAGGAAGGACTGCAGTCCAGGGGGAGGCATTTAAAGGCAGACGTCAAAGTGCCAGCCTCACCACAATTGGGGGTTTCTCTTTAAAAACAAAAATACATGAAAAAAAAAACAAAAATACAAAATTGTGAACATACAATTAGGTCTAATCATCACTAAGAGAAGAAGCTTTGCAGAGAGGAACGCTGTAAATCCTCCTCTTTGCAGCAGGCTGGAGCATCAGGAAGGGCCAGGGGTTGCAGAGACAGCCAGTAATCTCATGAGGCAGGTGCTAGGACATCCTAGAGGGGCTGTGGTTGTGCTTCTCTCATCTCCCGGGCATCCCCCCAACCCCTGCCAGCTTTATCCAGACTTGCTGGAGGGATACCAAAGGAGTGGCTTCGTAAATAGGTACCCACTACACAATGTTGGCTAAGCACTGGCTGTAGACCTGGCTGCACTGAAATCTGGGGATATTAGCCCCAGGGGATACTGACCTCGTCTCAGAGGGGGTGTGGCCAAGTTGGAAAAGTGGACAGAGGAATAAAAAGAGAAAACACAGATACAGTGGATTCTGAAGCCAGAAAACGACAGCTTGGTGTAGCTGGAGTAGGGAACAAACAGGGGTCTGGGCTGCTCTTGGGGTCCTCTGCTTTAATTTCTTATTAATTAATTAAATGATAATTTAATTAATTAATAAGTGTGTGTGTGTGTAGACAGAGTCTCACTCTATCGCCCTCAGTAGAGTGCTGTGGAGTCACAGCTCACAGCAACCTCCAGCTCTTAGGCTTAGGCGATTCTCCTGCCTCAGCCTCCCAAGTAGCTGGGACTACAGGCGCCCGCGCCCAGCTAATTTTTGATGCAGTTCGGCTGGGGCCGGGTTTGAACCCGCCACCCTTGGTATAGGGGGCTGGCGCCATACTCGCTGAGTCACAGGCGCCGCCCAACACAGACTATATTAATGAAAATCACTCCCGTTCATTAACTCCTCTCTTCTGTCAATTTACCCTTACTTTATTTTTGTTTTTTTGAGACAGAGCCTCAAGCTGTCACCCTGGGCAGAGTGCCATGGCATCACAGCTTACAGCAAGCTCCAGTTCCTGGGCTCAAGCAAGTCTCTTGCCTCGGCCTCCCAAGTAGCTGGGACTACAGGCGCCCGCCACAACGCCCGGCCATTTTTTGGTTGCAGCCGTCATTGTTGTTTGGTGGGCCCGGGCTGGATTCGAACCCATCAGCTCAGGTGTACGTGGCTGGCGCCTTAGCCCGTTGAGCCACAGGCGCTGAGCCTAATTTATTTATTTTTGTTGTTGCAGCCGTCATTGTTGTTTTGCAGGCCGGGGCTGGATTCGAACCCGCCAGCTCAGGTGTATGTGGCTGGCGCCTTAGCCCGTTGAGCCACAGGCACCGAGCCTGTGGCTTGGATTTTTCACAGCTCAAATACAAAAATAATGTAAGATGAGAACATGGGTGTATGATAGTCCACTAACTGATTTGA